>JAJPUD010001018.1:429090-469975 GCA_023553655.1 Myrmecobius fasciatus | reverse complement strand
GCATGTATTAGATTACCTGTCATCTAGGGGTGGGGGGAAGGAAAGGAAAAGCTTGGGAAAAAAAAAGTTTTTGCAAAGGTCAATGTTGAAAGGTCACTCATATGTTTTGTAAATAAAAAGCTTTATAAAAAAAATTTAAGTCTGAGCACTTATATTTTGGAAATAAAAATCACAGTTTGATATATTGTTTTAATTATTGTTTAGGTTTAAGAAAATGATGGACAAAATTTGAATAATATAAATTAAAGTTTAAAGTATGTCAAACTTTTTTTAAAGAAAAGGTTGTTAAACATTTGTCAGCTCACCTACTTGTCTTTTTAGAGCATACAAATCCTGCCAAATCTCTTATGTGCCCTCTAAGACTAGAAACTCAACATTCCCACCCAACTTCTCCTTTTCTATTCTTGTAGTTAAAGAGGCTTTGAATTTCAGAGTTATTTTTGACTTTTCTCTATTGTCTCCATTCTTATCCAAAAAAATCATTTAATCTCTACTTGAACACCTCCAAAGATTGGTATTTCACTGTCTCTTAACTCAAACCATTTTACTTTAGGGCAATTCAGAAAATTTTACTTTGTAGAGAAACTGCAATCTTCCTTCTTGTTGCTGTCACTTTCATACTTTGCTTCTAGCTCTACTCTGTTGGGGGAAGTCCAACAATTCTATCCAGTCTTGATCTTTGTAGTTATTCAAATATCTTAGATGAGGAATCTTCTCTAGCAATGCCTATCAGCATCTTCTCTACAAAATATATAGTTGTTGACCATATGCCTGATATAATTTTTAACAAGGAGTTTACAGGTCAGATCATTGTTCTATGGGTGTGAGGCAAAAGCATTTTATATATCATCTAGTTAAATCTTTTTTATTTTATAGAGCAGGGGATATAAAGCCCAAGTGATTTGCCCAAATTTATATAAGGTATAAGAAATAAAGCCAGTAAGAAGTAAAACACAGGTTTTTTGACTCCAAACTAAGGAAACATTCCTTGTATCAGTAATAATTCAAATTGCAGTTTATTAATTGAACAGGGAATGTAGAAAGTAGTTATGATATCCATATCCAACTTTACATGCACAGGCATGTGTGCATGTACATGTTATATATGTAGCTATTTGTGTATACCCACATATATTATAAATCATATTCATATATGCATGCATTTTACATATATGTATATAAATTCATATATATATACACACACACTACAGTGTCTGTATACTTGTATATATGTGTCTGTATATATCTACTTATACACACATACCGCACACATATACACATATCCCCCAATAGAAAAATCAGTTCATTGGAGCATTTCAGTATGGTATATTTCCTTATATTTTTGTGGAATCAGAATATTTTAATGTAAATCCTAGTTCTTTCAGTTACTAAAAATATGACATTTGACAGTTACTTCACTTCTCTATTCCTCATTTTTTCATTTGTAAAAATAGAAAAACAATTTTTGTTCTGCCTATTTCATAGCACTATTAAGGTTCTTCAAATAAACAGATTCTTCCTTTCAAGGATATTCTTGACAGGATTTATCCTTTGATCAATGATAGACCTAGATAACTAGTAGATTCCTTTCTCCTATAGGAATCTACAAATCTATGGAAATCACATGGAACCATGTATATGTAAGATCTTTATAATCATGAAATGATACATAAATTCAGTAATATTGGGATAAAATATAAAGTTTCCTAAACTCTGATAGGAATCCCTTTGTTCATTCCCTTTTAATTATCCAGATCAACCAGTGGCTTCAGTTCTATTTATTTGATATAACTAAGGCGCAGTAGATAGAGTACCCAGTCTGGAGCCAGAAAGATTTGAATTAAAATATAGTTTCAGATCCAGCTGGGTGATCCTGGACAAGGCACTTAACTTTTTTCTCTTTGATTTTCCTCAAATGCAAATTGGATATTATGATAGCAATTACCTTACAAGGATACTGTGAGGATGATTTGAGATAATATTAATAATGCTTTTAACCCAATGCTTAGTATACAGTGGCCATGATATAAAGGTTTATTGCTTTTCCTACCCTAACTCCTTGTCTACCCTACTTGGTGTTATCATTCACCTCCTTTCCACTAAAGGGTGCTCTTTCTCCTACAGAATACATGGACTATCCGCTTACGAATCTGCTTAGTCTTTACACTATAGATGATGGGGTTAAGCACAGGTGGGAGTAACAGGTACACATTGGCCATCAGTGTGTGTACAATGGGTGACAGGTGCTTTCCAAAGCGATGGATCATGGTGACACCAATGAGGGGGACATAGAAGAGTAGCACAGCACAGATGTGAGAGAGGCAGGTATTGAAAGCCTTGAGCCTCTCAGCCCACGAGGCAATGCTCAGCACAGTCTTCAAGATGAGCACATAAGAGAAAAGAATAATAAGGGCATCCAACCCCAGAGTAAAGATGACAATGATAAGACCATACAGGCTATTGACACGTGTGCTAGCACAGGCAAGTCGCATGGCATCCTGGTGAAGACAATAAGAGTGGGAGAGGACATTAGAGCGGCAGAAAGGCAGTCTCTTGATAAGAAAGGGCACAGGGAAGACTACACAGACAGCACGGGCAAGGACCGCTACTCCAATTTTGCCAATAACTCCAGAGGTGAGGATGGAAGCATAACGCAACGGATCCCGAATGGCTACAAAGCGATCAAAGGCCATGGACACCAACACTCCAGATTCTACCACTCCAAATCCATGTATAAAGAACATCTGAGTGATGCAGGCATCAAAGGGGATTTCAGGAGAATTGAACCAGAAAATGCTAAGCATAGAGGGCAAGGTGGACATGGATAGACCTACATCAGTCAGTGCCAAAATGGAGAGGAAATAGTACATGGGCTCATGGAGGCTCCTATCCATCTTAATAATGGATAAGATGGTTCCATTGCCAAGAAGAGTGAGAGTGTAGAGGAGCCCCAATGGGAATGCCATCCAGGGGTTCTTCTCTGGCATTCCGGGTATCCCCGTCAGCAAAAAACTGTGATGATTGATGCAAGAAGCATTCCAGGGATGCATGGTCTCACCAGCAGGGGGTTCTTTGCTTAGGAAACAGCTCCTGAAATGAAAGAACATTCTCTTATGGGGTAGGTAGAAAGGTATAGTTAGGTCAGGGAAGAGAAGGAAGAGAGACAAGAGTTTTTGTTTTTTTTTTTCACACTGATTTTGCATTTCATTTCCTTGAGGATCTCAAATATGGTAACTAATTTTTTGGTTTTGGTTTGTTTGTTTGAAAAAAATAAGAATACAAATAGAAAAGTGGTATCCTTAAGAGTTTAATAATACCAGAATCCAGACACACAGACTTACAAACTTAAGTAAGAAAATTCCCAGTAAACTGGAAGTATGTAATACTGAATATATACTACTTCAAAACATCTTCCCCTTTAAATACATTCCCTACAAACATACATATATTTTTTACTCTTGAAAACTTCCTAAGCACTTAAACCCATAATAGTGGATAAACATCTTCCATACATATATTTATATGGTAATTAATTAAAATAATTCAATATACATTCAATTCCAAACATTTGCGTGTGTGAATATAAATACATAGTCATATATAAATGTCATTACTCATTTATGGAAACTGGTCTGTTTTCATATGGATAAGTCTCACTACAACTACTGTAGAAATGGAAAGAACTATTCAGAGGTATCAAGAATGATGAGATATATTGACTCTGACTAACCTTGCTACCATGATGATTAACTTCTCTGGCCTCAACTTTCCCATCAATAAAATGGGAGTAGTGTTATTTATATTACTTCAGGACTCTGCTAATCTCTGTCTTTACTGTCTGACCAAGAACTGGACATATGTCCTGATATCCACCTCATATATTTTGATCACCAATTCAAGAAGGGAAGGAATGATCCTTCTGAGTAACTTAGGGGAGAAAATCTAGTCAATATTTAAGTAAGTTTATCTGAGTGAAGGTGAGTTCTCAAATAAGCCTGTCTTCTACAGTTTGAATCCAGTAATCTACCACAACAATTTTGAACATAAGGCAGGATGAGGTACTGGACAGCTGACCTTTTAACATATCCTATCTATCTGTGTTACAGCAATTGATATTCAAATTACCATTATCTTTGTTACAATTAATCAGGAGGAAGAAAACATACACAATGATCACAACAATGTAAATAATGGAAAACTGAAATTTTCTGTTGCAAGATTACAAAGAATAAACCAAGAGCTAAAGAAAAGACATGAAGCTTTGCATACATTTTCACGTTAGATTTTTTGATCTATTTTATTTGTTTTCATTAATTTTTTTCCTTAAAATATTCTTTGATATGTGGAATAGCATGAGGAAATTAAGGCAAGTTAAAAACACATGTCAATAATATTTATTTTATTACAGAAGTAATTATTTTGATTTTTAAAAGAGTTTAACTATTTAATAGTATGTGACTCTACTAAAAAAAAAAAAGTTGTTATGGTCAAAATTCCTTCCTATGAAAATCACTCTTCACTTCCTTAAAACCATTCGTGCCATCTCCATTCTTCTAGTGTCCGTGTCCCACTTTTCTTTACCCTTCTATTTTAAAATATTTGTTCTATTATTAACAAATTTCCTATAATTTTAAATCTATGCCACCTCATGCCAATTATTTTGTACATATTTTAGATTAATTTATGTGAACACACGCTACTCTACCTTTCCAACATCTTAGAACAAAGCTTCCTGAAAGTAGAGACTCTTTTGCTTTGTATTCATAGAATCTACCACAGGCTCTAGTTCTTATTATTTGCTCCATAAATTCTTTTCAAATTGAATTACTTGACTCACAGAATTGCTGAGAGAAAAATGTCTCATAAAATGTCTATAGCTATATGAACATGAAATATTGTTACTTAATGGAGCCTCCCTGTGCCCTATTCCTACTAATGACATTGTAATGAGTCACAGTTTAATATGATAATGACTTTTCATCTGTGAGTTTTCATTCTCATTATATATGATGCATTGTCATGCGAAAACATGCATTTGAGGTTCAAAGTCCTGTGAGAAAACAAAATCACTTTTAATAGTGGCTATCAAAGAAAACTACATGAGGGGTGGTATTTGAATTGATCCTTGATGGAGGGATGTTTTCAACTAGTATAGATCAGAAAAGAATCCAGGCATTAAGACCAGATTGAAAAAGATCATACTTGTGAGCTTATATCATTAATTTGAGCACAGACACATATAGAGTTTTCTGTACACAAACTAAGAGATATCCTGATAGATACATTCTATACACAAATGAGCAAATTAATGCATGGATGAATAGCAAAACATTTTATTGCAGATCTTATTATATGTCAATTGTAAGTTACTGGTGAAACAAATACAAGTAAATGCACATTACTCTTTCACAGAAACATGCAAATGTTCATATAGATATATAGTTATGTCTATAAGGACACTTTCAGATTCTCTTCTACATCTCATGCACAAATGGTCCTATACAAATAAATTCATTCTGCATTTCTTATCAGGAACATATACTAGCACCTGAATGAAATTGCCATACACAGGAAAGTATCTTCTCTCTTTCTCTTCCTCCCTCTCTTATTCCCCCTCTCTTCCTCTGTCTTGTTTGTCCTTCTATTTGCTCTTTTTGTTCCTTTCTGTGTATGTCTCTCTCTGCCTTTCCTCCATCTCTGTCTCTCCCTGTTTATCTCTCATTCTCCCTTATGTACACAAATACACATTCACTTATGTTTGTTGTTATTCTTCAGTTATGCCCAACTTTTCACAACTCCATTTGAGGTTTTCTTGACAAAGATACTGGAACAGTTTGCTATGTCTTTTTCCAGTTCATTTTATAGATGAGGAAACTGAGGCAAACAGAATTAAGTGACTTGTCCAGGATCACAAAGCTAGTAATTATCTGAGGTCAGATTTGAACTCAAGGAGTTGAGTCTTCCTTACCTCAGACCCACTGTACAAATTAGGTGCCTACATATTTTTCTATTTCTTCAAAAAGGGACTTATATACTTATATGTATAATACTTTCCTTTACAATAAAAGGAACATTTCCTTACATCTTTCCCTCTTACCCTTACACTCTCTACCTCTTTCCTTTCCTGTTAATTCCTCTTCCCATGGTAGAGAGAACTCATCAATATTGCTTTGCTATTTATTTGCTCTGTGGAGGAGGACAAAACTCTGAGGGTTATTTGTCAATTATGTTTTTCAGGTTCTTTTGTGCTTTCAATATGTGGGTAATTGAAAGCCTGCTACCTTGCCAAAAGTTTTTTTTTATTTTTATTTTTTTAAATTTTATATTCTATCCATTCAAAGAAGCTTAAACTCTACACCTAAGCCAACTTTTAACAGGTTTCTTTCTTTTTAGGTGCTACCAGACCATACTCTTTTTTGATTTGTTTCTTCCTTTTGATGATACCACCCACTTGAGGGCTCTCTGGTCTATTTATAGATACACTGCATCTTTGCGAAGTAAATTGTAAACTATTAAGTGCCACAGAAATTCCCTATCCAGAGAATTTTAAGTTTTTGTCTGATCTCTGACTTCTGAATGAATGGTCATATTCCTTTGAAAGGAAACTCAGCTTTGACCAAGAGACAGGTGTTGCTGGATTCAAACTGAGAGCTGAAAAGGAACTTTTCATTCCTTTTGTTATTCTATTGAGCAAATAGTCATTGACTCTATCTACTAATATATAAGTCTAGGCATATCTAGGTAGACACCCAAAAAAGCTTTATTGAACTTCATATAAATTCAGTGGAATGATCAATCCCATCCCTCTTCAGCTAGCTAGCTAAATGCATGCATACATACTTTCATACATGAATAAGTGGGACACATATGTGTATACCCTGAATGTGATTTATTCATAATTATAGAAATTCTAGAAAACAGAGAGCCTTGAGATGAGATTTAGCATATAGGAAGTATCTATTCCCATGAAACAATTCCTTACAAAAACCCTAGTTCAATCCATGTGATTTGTGTTTTTCTGCCTTAATTCTTAGCTTAGCAGGATGAATTAGTGGAAAAGAGCTCTAGACACAGAATAAGAAGATATTATTTTAAATCCTGTCTGTGATGTAGACCAGTTATAGGACTTTGGAATAAGTCAAGATGATATTTCAATCATTTGCCTAACTATAAATGCTCTAAAATAGTGCTCTGTCAACCTTAGAGCCCCAAAGAAGTGAGATATTCCACTATAATCTCTATATTTCATCCTTTATCTTCTTCTGAGTGAGACTCTGTTGACTCTAATCCAATCTGGCTGGCCCAGAATGTGTCTCAACAATTTGTCTACCTGTTTTCTATTCTCTTATGAGTTACTTTTCTCTCTCTCTGCTCTCTCTCTCTCTCTCTCTCTCTCTCTCTCTCTCTCTCTCTCTCTCTCTCTCTCTCACACACACACACACACACACACACACACACACAGAAACATATGTATGTACAAACACACATTTTCACAGTTCCTGAACATTTTCTTGGTAATTCACAGGAAGAAGTAATCTTCTGGGGGAAAGGGAGTAGTTGTTGGGGAAAAGAAAGAAGGAAAGAAAAGAGCAAATTTGGATAGTAATAAATGTTTCATCACCTTCTCTTCATCATTCCTCCCCAGGGTGTAAATTCTTTGATTTTCTCAGCCACTTAGTCTCTTGACTTATTTACATTTTTTTGGTTATTAACTCTTAATTGGATAAAACTAAGTTCATCAGTCTTTCAGCATTTAGTAAAATGTACCTTTAGGGTCAGTTTTGTTCTGAAACTAACTGGCTATTTATTCAATAACTGGTTATTAGGTGCCATTAACCCATCAAATGCAATTTGTTATAGCCGCTGTTTGCTAGCCACAGAGTGAATGGTTAACATTTCATTTTTAAAAGTTATTTGAATTGAGTTTATTGCTCTATATAAGACACTTGTAATGTTGTTTATTTCTTCTAATTCTTAAGGCACTGGATGGAGACAGATGGCAAAAGTCATCTATCTCTGTGTTTGATTGTTCATTGCCATATATCTATCTATTTGTCTAATACCCAAAGGAGAATATTCTGCTCAGTGCACTTGATCAATGTGAAATCTACTTCTTATTGGATTATTGTGGCCTGAAATACCTAGAAAAATAAAACAGTATTTTGTAAATAGCCAGTTTTTTCAGAAAATAAAAATAAAATCATGATGTATGTTTTCAGCAACCTCAATTCCTAATTGCTGGAGCTCCTCATCCCCTTGATTCATATTTCACTGAATTCACTTCATATTTCTAAGTGCTTCCTCAGCATCTTCGTCTCCTAATGCATGTTACTCATAATCAATCTGTATTGTGCTCTTTTCCTATTATTCTTACCTGCCTTTCTCTTCATGATAAGATTCCACTTCTTCCCTGACTGAGGTGCTGACTCTGAGCTCTTATACTGCTATTGTAAATCTCATGGGCACCCAAAGTCTCTAAGGGGTCCTGATGATTTCCTAGATACCTACTATACAAAATGGGTTGTTCTTTACAGAAATTCCTTCTTCTAGTATATATGGGAGCACATAGTCAGACTCATATATATCCTAATTAATTAAAGGAATTTCAGATACTTCAAAATAGTCTCCCTCATAGCCTTTACCCATTTATGAAGTCCCAATCTTCTTCCACTATGGGTATCTTGTATTTTCTCATCCAAAAACAAACAAACAAATGAACCAGCTGGAAAATATCCTTTCCTCTGATGTGTACATATTGCACATTTATATTAACCTCTGTGTTTACTCTATTATTGTTTTAATGTCATATTTGCATAAATCCCAACTAGTAAATGGAATTCAACAATCATTCATTAAGCACTTATTAAAGACATTTTGTTGATACAATGGACAGAACTAGAAGTGAAATCAGGAAGATCTGAAGTCTAATTTGCACTTGGGCATTTTCTATTTGAGTAACATGTGCAAGTCATTTAACCTCTGTTTGCCTTTTTTTTTTTTAATCTACAAAATGAGGATGATAATAGCAAACTACCACCTAGTGCTGTTCTGTGGATCAGATAAGGTAACATGTCTAAAGTGCTCAACAAACCTTTATGTATTATATAAATGCTATTATTTTTCATGCTTTATCATTGTCATCACCATTATTGTAATTATCTTCATCATCCATCATCATCATCATCTTCATCATCATCATTATCATCCTCATGTGCTGAGTAATGTGCTAAGTGCTAGAAATGTGTTTCTAGCTAACTGGTAATTGAGATCTAAGGGAAGAAGAAGGATTAGTTAAAGATGAGGACAATCACAGAGGTTATTTCAGAAAGAATTCAGCAAACAAAAAGGAAATGGAGAATACTATGAGCAGAGCTGGAACAAAGTAATGGAGGCAGGAAATAGGACATTTTAAAGGTGGCAATTCAATTCAACAAATGTTAAATTCTAATGTTGTATAGGACATTGTATTGAAGGCTGGGGGTAGAAAAATATTTTAACATTAACCTTGCTCCAAAGAACTCCAAAGAAATAGCTATTATACAAAGGCCATGTATTAATGTGAAGAAATCTGGGGGAAAAAATAAGAACAATAAGAGAAAGAAAAATTAATTTCATCTATAACAAGGCAGGGAGGGAATTTGAGTCTTTTAGTAGATTAAAAGCTTTGTATAAGTCAAAATTGAAAATGACAGTCAAAAATGGCAAATCAAGACTATAAGACATTAAAATAAAGTATGAACTCCAGAATAAGAAATAATTTTATTGTGTTTGATCAGAACATGTCTTAAGTTTTCAGTTTTGATTGCCACATTCTGTTTAATTTAGAAAATATATCATTTAGCATTTACTTAAAAATGAGTTCTAGGGACAGCTAGGTGGCACAGTAGATAGAGCACCACCCCTGAAGTCAGGAAGACCTGAGTTCAAATGTGTTCTCAAACACTTAACACTTCCTAGCTGTGTGACCTTGGGCAAGTCACTTAACCACAATTGCCTCAGCAAAACATAAACAAAAAACAAACCAAAGAAAAATGAGTTCTAAATTATTAGCCTTCCTAATAAGCCCTCCTCAACCCATTGAGAAGTCAATAAATGTAATATCTGTGCAAATATCTATGCAAAATCATGTAAATATTTCTGAATTAATTATATTGCAAAAAAATAAAGTGGAAATATATGCCTCAATATATATTCAGACTCTATCAGTTATTTCTATGGGAGTGGACAGCATTTTTCATCATAAGTTTTCAGAATTGTGTTGGATCATTACATTACAGAGAATAACTAAGTCATTCATAGTCGATTATCATATAATATTACTCTTACTATGTATAATATTCCAATGGTTTTGATGATTGCACTTCGCATTAGTTCCTATAAATCTTCACAGGTTTTTCTGAAAGCATTCTGTTTTAACTTTTTACAGCACAATAGTATTCCATCCCAATTATATCCACAACTTGTTCAGTTATTCTTTAATTGATGGGCATCCTCTTAATTTCTAATTCTTTGCCACCACAAAAAGAGCTGTTATAAATATTTTTATGCCCAAGGGTTCTTTACTTTTCCTTTGATCTCTTTAGCATACAGACCTTAGCAGTATACTGCTGACTTAAAATGTTTGCAGTTTTATACCCTTTATAATTCTTTATAGTTTTCATAGTTGCAAATTGTTCTCCAAGATGGTTGGATTAGTTCCCAACTTCACCAATAATGTATTAGTGTGCCAATTTTTCCATATCTCAATCCAATATTTATCACCTTCTTTTCTGTCATATTAGCTAACAGGGTAGGTGTGAGGTGAAAAGTGTTGTGTAATTGTGTTCATATACTTCCTGGCATTGTCTTGGCAGATAGACTTTCAAGTGATTTTAAATAGAATTTTTATTTTTATCTCTTACTGCTGGACTTTGTTAGTAATATGTAGAAATGCTGATAGTTTATGTATGGGTTTTTTATGTCCTGCAACTTTATCAAAGTTTTTCATTGGTTCAACTAGTTTTTTTAATTGATATTATTCATTATTTTAAGGAAAGTTCCATTGCTTCTGTTTTCTAGTGCTTTTAATAGGAATGTTTGGTATTTTTTTGATAGCTTTTTCTGCATCTACTGAGAAAAAGATATGATTTTTTTATTAATTGATTATTTTTTATTAATTGGTTATATATGCTGTTAGTTTTCCTACTATTCAACCATTCTTGCATTCCTAATAAAAATACCACCTAGTCAGAATGTATGATCATCATGTGGACATGGCTCTCTTCAACAATGAAATGTTTCAAACCACTTCCAATTGTCCACTGAAGAAAGCCATATACACCCAGAGAGAGGGATGTGAAATGTTGGCCACAACATAACATTTTCATGCTCTCGATTGATGTTTGCTTACATTGTGTTTCCTTTATTTGATTTTTCTTTCTTGTAGATACGATTTTTCTTGCACAACACTGATAAGTGTGGAAATATGTATACATATATTCGATTTGTCAAGTATTTTAACATAATTAACATGTAGTGGATATCCTGCCATCTAGGGGAGGGGTAGGGAGTATGGGGGGAAAATTTGTAACAGAAAGCTTTGTAAGGGTTAATGTTGAAGAATTACCCATATATATGTTTTGCAAATAAAAAATTAATTAATTAATTTTAAAAAATATGATCATCATGATATATTGGTGTAATCTCCTTGCGAGTATTTTGTTTAAAATTTTTGCTTAGGAAAATTGATCTATAGTTTTTGTTCTCTGTTTTCTCTCTTCCTGTTTGAAGTATTGGCACTATATTTGTGTTATGAAAGGAATTTAGTACAACTCTTTTGCCTATGTTTTAAAATAATTTTTGTAATATTGGAATTACTTAGAATTCACTTGTGAATTCATCTAGGCCAGGAAATTTTTTTCTTGGAGAAATAATTTATTATTTGTTCAATTTTTCTAAGATATTTTAAAGATGTTTAAGCATTCTAGTTAGTCTTCTATTAATTTGGAAAATTTATATTTTTTGTCAATGTTTATCTATTCAAATTGTCATCAATTAGGTAAAATAACTCCTAATAATTTCATTAAGCTCATCTTCATTAGTAGGCCATTCACCATTTTTACTTTTGATACTAATGATTTATTTTTCTTCTTTCTTTATAAAATCAAATTAACCAATGCTTATTTATTTTGTTTTGTTTTTTCCACAAAACTAGGTCTTCACTTTAATTGTTACTTTATTTTTTACAGTCAATTTGATTTTCAGGACTTCCAAGTAAGTTGGAAGTTAGGATTGATATTTTAGATTTATTGTTTTTCTAGTTTTTTTTAAATTGCATGCCTAAATTATTGATTTGTTCTTACTCAATTTTACTAATGTATGTATTTAGAGATATAAATTTTCTCTTAAGGGAAAACTGCACAAATTTTGGTATGTTGTCTCCTTGTTGTCATTCTCTTTAATGAAATTATTTATTCTATGATTTCCTTTTTGAATCACTCATTCTTTGAATTAGATTATTTTGTTTCCAATTAAGTTTTAATCTGTTTCAATGTTCATTTACTGATTATAATTTTATTGCATTATGATTTGAAAAGGAGTATTTATTATTTCTGCTTTTCTGCTTTATGTTTATACTTAACTATTTCTGAGAGGAGAAAGGTAAAGCCCTTCAATGGTACAATTTCGCTGTCTATTTCCTCATGTAACTCATTAAGTTTTTCTTTAACAATTTGGTTACTATGCCATTTGTTGTATACATTTAGTATTGATGTTACTTTATGATTCATAGTATGTTTTAGCAAAATGTAGTTTCCCTGCTTGTCTCTTTTAATTAGATCTATTTTTGTTTCTGCTGTGAGATCATGACTGCTATTCCTGCTTTTTTTTTTCTTACAACTGAAGCATGATAGATTCTACTCCAGTCCCTTATTTTTATTTTCTCTGTGACTCTCTGTTTCATGTGTATTTCTTACAAAACAAACAAAAATCATATGGATACTATTTT
Source organism: Myrmecobius fasciatus (assembly GCA_023553655.1). Classification (NCBI taxonomy): domain Eukaryota; kingdom Metazoa; phylum Chordata; class Mammalia; order Dasyuromorphia; family Myrmecobiidae; genus Myrmecobius; species Myrmecobius fasciatus. The sequence goes on along the minus strand of JAJPUD010001018.1, from coordinate 456,990 downwards.
TCAATAGTGTTCTGTTTTATGAATGAGCTCATTCTATTCACATTCATGCTGGTATTTACTGTTCATTTCCTTCTATCCTATTTATTTCACCCATGTATTCCTCTCTCTCTTTTTATCCCATACCTTTTCAAAAGCTGTTTTGCTTCTGATCACTGCCTCCCTTAGTCTACCCTCCCTTTTATCAACAACTTTAGTTTCTATCCCTTTCAACTATCACTTCTCTGTTGGGTAAGACATATTTATAATCACAACTGACTATATTATTCTCCCTTTGATCCAGTTTTGTTGAGACTGAAGTTCAAGTGTTTTCCTCTTCCTATTTTCTCCTTTCCTATAAAAGTTCTTCCTTGTGTGCCTCTTTTATGTGAGATAACTTTCCCCATTCTTTCTCCTTTCTCCTTTTCCCAATGCATCCCTCTCTCATTTCTTTATTTCTTTGAGATCATCCCACCATAGTCAGCTCACACCCATGCCCTCAATACTCCTTCTTACTACCCCAATAATAAGAGAGTTCTTAGTAGTTATAAGTATCATCTTTTCATAAAGGAATGTAGTTTAATTTTATTGAATCCCTTATGAATTCTCTCTCATTTTTACCTTTTTTTAAAGCTTCTTTTGATTCTAGTATTTGAATGTCAAATTTTCTAGTCAGCTCTGATCTTTCATCAGGAAATGCATTGAAGTCCATTATTCATTAAACAGTCTTTTTCTTTTCCCTACTGAAGGATTTTGCTGTTTTGCTCAGTGTGTTATTCTTGTTTGTAATCTTACTTCCTTTGTCTTTCAGAATACACTATCATATCTCTTTGGTTTTGTATGTTTGTTTTTAATATGGAAGAAGCCAAGTTTTTTGTGCTCCTAACTGTCCATCCTCAGTATTTAAATTGCTTCTTTCTGGCTGCTTGAAACAGTTTCTCTTTGATGTGAGAGCTCTTTAATTTGGTTAAAATGTTCCTGGCAATTTTCAATCAGAGATCTTTTTCAAGAGTAGATAAGTAAATTCATCCTATTTCAATTTTACCTTCTGATTCTAGAATATCAAGGCAGTTTTCCTTGATAATTTATTGAAATATTATATTTGGCTCTTTTTTAAAAACTGTGACTTTTAGGTAGGCCAATTATTCTTAAATTATTTCTCCTCTATTTTTCAAGTTGATTGTTTTCGTAATAATATATTTGACTTTTCACAAACTAGTAGACTTCTTTCTAAACACACTAAAGAATAGATATCTCCAATACAAATATTCATGTGGATTATTTATACCCAATTTGTGGTAAAGCTTTGTGAGCTTGTATTGGTCTGATCAGCCACAGTTAGACACACTGTACCTTGATTCCAACATAGTGATGTCATTTTGGTCTTTTTTTAGTAATGAAGAACAAAAATATTTAAAGGAGATAGTCATGAAGGCAGAATTAAGATGGAGACAATGGTGGAGATGTGGGCTTGGAGTTTATGGACCCTAACTACAGATAATCTAATTAAATGTTGTTTGTGAGACTAAATTATAAAATGGAAGGCTTCATGAAAGGGCAAAGAAAGGATCAAGGAGAGTGATGTAACTCTGTCAATTTAAGGCTTCTAGCTATGAGGGAAAGTGATCTTTGGTAGTTTTTCAGGAAGAGTAGAACCTGCAGGAGAAAACTGGCATAGATGGGTAGAATTGAAAAGAGGATAGAATAGATCTAGTTTTAATGGTAGAAGAGGGTGCCATTGCTGAATGTCCTATGGGTGAAAAGAGATGTTTATGAAAGCCTTTTGTCATGAGAGCCACTGGTAGCAGGAGAGAATGGCCCCAAGGGAGAGATTTTGAAGTCAATGGGGAAGGAAGGATTTAGGGTAATGGTGAGTTGCATAATCAGGAATGGAGTAGTTGGGGAGAACAATTTCCATTATGTCCCCTACTAGAATTGGCACTTTTCTGAGAGTGAAAAACAATTGAAAAGGGGTAGGTGTAGATAACCTGTGCAAGACAGAGGCTGAAACTGCTTAGAAGGGAAAGTAAAGAATGGATACCTCAGAAGTTTTGATTCTAAGAGAAATGCAGAGAATAGAGAAGGATTAATTAAGTATAGGAATTCTGAACCAGAGAATTAGAGTCTAAAGTATACAGAAAAGAAAGATAATGAAGAGAGTGAAGAAAAATCCTTTCTGGAAAATGGTGCAAAAAAATGAAATTTAGAAATTAATGAGAAGGACTTGTGGAAAAAAGGAAAAGAATTAAATAACTAAATAAAAGGAGGAATGGAAAGGGAATTAATGACTAAAACTTCAAAGGAAAAGGGATAACAAATGGGATGGCATTTCAAGCATGGGGTGAAGAGAGGCAATGGGAATATGACCAACTTTAAAAAAGATTAAGTTATAGTAGTTAAAGAATCAAACAATTTTGTTTATAACTGAAGAAAGAAATCATAATTGAAAAATATGAAAATCTTAAAATGTTTATAAGCTCTTGGCTGAATAAACCATGTTTGGAAAGAATATAATAATACAGGGGACCGCTAGATGGCACTGGATAACTAGATAGAGCACTGATCTTAGACTCAGGAGGACCTGAATTCAAATATATATGACTACAGGTAATTTGCTTATTCTCCATATGCCTGGTTTTTAATTGGTAAAATGAGAGGGTTGGGGTTTGTGGCCTTTAAGGTTCTTAGATGGCCTCCAATCCTAGATTTTTAACTGTGATTCTATAGGATTCAAATCCAGATCTCTAGTCCAGTTCTCTACCACTTCTGTTTCTACTATGCTCTTTCTTCCTCCTCCCATGTTTTCCTATAAAGTGATGAACAAAACTACAGGAAAAGCTCCTTCTGATTTCAGAAATAACATGTCAAGGGAGAAATGAGACCTCTATTTCATTCTATGTAGTTAAGTCATGAGAATGAGGAATGATAGGAGGTAAGATGTTATCAGTGTAAAAACTAGCAGAAGTCAGTAAGCAATGCTTAAAAATGGAAGAAAAGCAGGGATCTAGGCTTGCAACTGAACATAAAATGTGATTTTTAAATATATATTAGAAGACCTTCAAGTGCAAGTTCTTTGTTTTATGCTTTCTGCCCCCATTCTCTCCCAGTGTTTAACCTTGTACTTCAAATATAATAGTTATTCAATGGCAGTGACAATAGCAAAAAAAAAAAAAAAAAAAAAATACTCTTCCTTACAATTCTATATAATTTGGTGGCACGTTACATCCTAGATACATAATATATTTTTTGAAGGAGATGAACTCTTGTACCAGTAACCATTCTTGTGCTATCTTGCCACCACTGTGCCAGGTGTGTATCATTTAGCATATCTTAGTTGGAATTTAATAAGTCCAGTAATATTATGGGTTTCTTACATGGTTTCCATGCTTAGTCCTTTCATTCTGAATTCCCTTCTTTGTGTTATGATACATTTGCTGTAACTTTGTACAGCAGTGCTTTGATTGGTTAATTCAGTAAGTTAAAAAATCAGAACATATGATAGAAAGTTTACAGAAATATACACATATGTGCATGATATATACTATACACATGGTAAATGTGGTAAAGAGGTTAGTGCATATGTGTAATAAGTGGCATGTTTTGTCAGTACCATAATTCATTTATCACATTGCCATATAAAAGATTTTTTTTTTCTAACTTGTTGGATCATCAAATAGCTAATGATCAGAGACATTGCCAACATTTAAACAAAATATATCATGGGGTGGTAAGAAGCATGAAAAGGGGAAGCATTGAACATGAAAAGCATGGAAAGAAACCAAAATACTACTGCACTAAGATTGTCAAAGTGAGGCCATGTCTTCAGGAGGCCAAGGCTGCCTTGTGTACCTATCATGCCCATGGAACTGAGGATTGTTAGGTACTTTTTTTTGGGAGAAAGAGCAGCTACTAGTTTGTTTTCTTCTATACAGGTAATGGTACTGGTTTGAGAGAGAGACAGAAAGAGAGTGAGAGAGAGAGAGAGAGGTAGAGAGAGAGAGAAAGAAAGAGATAGAGACAGAGACAGAGAGACAGAGACAGAGAGAGACACAGGGAGGAAAGAGACAAGAGAGAGACAGAGACAGAGAGACACACAGAGAGTGACAGAGATAAAGAGAGAGAGACTGAGAGAGACAGAGACAGGGAGACGGAAAGAGAGAGACAGACAGAGAGACACAGAGAGAAAGATACAGGGAGACAGAAAGAAAGAGACAGAAGAGAGAAGAAAGACACAGAGACAAAGAGACAGAGACAGAGAGAAAGCCACTGGGGCATAAATAAAAGGATGACAGACTCTCTTGTAGGGAAGAGGTAACATTTCAACTGAGCGCTTTAGTCGAAGTAAGAAACAAGAAGCAAGTAAAATGTTTGCAACTGTTGGCCCAGAGGAATAATAACCTGGAACAATCAACAGTGACCAAATACCAGTAATTCAAACTATTTGTGTCCTCAGACTGAGTAGTAAATTAAACAAATTGATCAGATATGAGAGCTATGATTTTAGATTTATGCTGATCTAGAGAGTACCTTGAATTTTGGACAGAATGAGAAAAACTACTTCTATTAGTTAGGTGGGGAGTAGAAGATAGTTCTATATGCTGTATATATACATTAGTATGGAATGTGGTTGTGAAGTAAGCCAATTAGGGATCATTTGAGGCTTAGTCATAGATATTCAAATCAGTCTGAATTGGTATTCTGCAATGCTATAATTATTATTTTTATATTTTATTCTGGATTTAATGAATTTTATTTTTTTTTTTGCTTGTTTCTTTTCTTTTCTTTCTTTTCTTTTCTTTTTTTTTTAAATTTTTTTTCTGCTGAGGCAATTGGGGTTAAGTGACTTGCCCAGGGTCACACAGCTAGGATGCGTTAAGTGTCTGAGACTAGATTTGAACTCAGGTCCTCCTGAGTTCAGGGCTGGTGCTCTATCCACTGCACCACCTAACTGCCCTTGCACGACCTAGTTGCCCTTCACCACCTAGCTGCCCCTTAATGAATTCTATAAAAAGAGATCATTCCTATTTATAAAGAAAACAACAAAAAAAGAGAATTGCAAATGAAACCACAAATTTCTAGCGTAAACCATATATACTTCTCAAAGTATACAAGAGAATCAACACATTCTTTCAGAGTTGCGTTTCTTGTCTTTGCTTCCCATCTAAACTATTTATTCATTTAGAAAAACAGGGCCTCATAACTTTCTTCTTTTTTTTTTCTTTTTGGCAACAATATTGGTCAGTCCCATTTTCTTCTAAATCCATATTCCTTCAAGAGAAAGAGTAGGAAGAAAGGAAGGAGGAGAGGAAAAAAATGAAAGGATGTAAGGAAAAAATAAAGAGATAAACATAGAAAGAAAGAAAAGAAATAATTCTTGTAACAAATAAACATAATCAAGAAAAATAAATTCATGTATTAGCCATATTCTGCAATCCATATCTCATTTTTCACCTTTGGTTCACAATCTTTTTTGCTGGACCTGTGTATTATTCTTTAGCAGTCCAATAGAGTTCTACTTGTTCATTGCATTGATCAGAGTTCTTAGATTTTCAAAGCTGGTTGTCATTATAATTGTATTGCTCCTATGTTAATTATTCTTTTTCTACTTCCATCACCCTGAAAAGTTTGTATAAATGTTTTCATATTTTATTTTATTTTTCTTTGAAAAGGTTATTTCCATAATTTATATAGCCTTCCATTATTTATAACTTTGTCAACCATTTCCCAATTGATTGGCATTCCTCCCTTTGATTTCAATTCTTTGCTACAATAAAAAGCTGTTGTAAATATTCTTGTAAATATTTTTCCCATTTCTGTTATGTCTTTTAGGTATAGACCTGATAATGATATTATTGTTTTGAGGCTCAGTGACTATTGGGGAATAGTCACAAACTTCTTTCTAGAATAGCCTGAATGTTCCAGTTTTAGCAACATCCAAAGCACCAGTGTGCCTGGTATATTGAAGCTCTTCCAACTTATTATCAGATTAGCAGATAGACGCAAAGTGGAAAATAATAGTTGCTTTTATTTGCATTTCTTTAATTTGGAATATTTTTCACATACCTGCTGATCTAATGCTGTAATTCTCATTGGTAACATTGAACATCAATCTCTTTTTCACTTTTTACTTACAATTATTTAATCACAATGTCTTTTTTAGTTACATAATGAGTTAGATAATAAACAACTGTTGTCTAAGTGTGTCTCTTTGGCTGTGTGTATGGTTTATGTCCAGAAAAATTGCAGCATTTATCTTAAATGCCTTTTCAATATCTCTTTTATGGTCTCTCCTGCGGAGGTCCAGCCTCCGTGGGGAACTAGGTTCTTGAATGGAGGGCTGGAGTCGGTGAAGTGGAACAAGAGAGACAGCACACTCTATAGCATGGTCATCAAGTTCGATTTATTGGCAAAAGCTTGTTCAAATTATTCAAGAAAGCTTATGATTTTTATAGTCTTACAAAGTTAGGGTTGATTAGAGATAGGACAATTATTTGGCTAGGATTACAAGATTTTCTTGGAGCCCAGAAATTCCCAGGACCCCAGGTGCAATGCTTTGTAGAAAAAAAGAATGTACAGAATAAATTCATCAAACAATATAACAATAGTGAAACTTTAACTAAAGGTAAATGTACCTTGTGGTCATCACGTCATATCTGGCAGAACATGAGCTTCTCTAAAAATGTCACATTTACTTATTCCAAGACTTATACAATGCTTTTTAATTTTTTTTAACATGGTCATAAGATTTTTTAGAATAGAAACATTTTTTTTTCTCAAGAACTTATTTCCCTCAGCCCATTTATTAATCACTCATACAATAGCTTGTTTTTGTGTAGGGGTCAGTAAACCATGCAATGGCCTACTTCTCTTACTTTTTTCCCATGACTTACTTGCTACCAATGTGTCCATCTATCACTAATGTTTACTGTTCTTTTCATCATATCATTATTTATGTAAGCTCTGCATAGGGAAGCGAAGAACCAGGTTGATTAAATTTGGAATTGTTTCAAACAAGAGGGAGTAACTGGAGATATCTTTTGGAGTTCTTGGGGAAAGCTATCAATTTCCCAAGTTTCCCAGTCTCTTAAGTTTGTTTAACGCTTCACTAGTAAAGAAACCTTTCATGTTTAGGTAGAAAGTACAAAGGGGCTTTTTTGAGGGTGAAGGGCTTTGTGCTCACCTCATTGGGATGGATGGATATATACATACAGCTATGCTAAGAATTCCTAGGACAGAAATTAAGCAGATAATCATTAAGCAAATGTATTCCTGAAAGCTTAGTTCTGTAGGGGCTTCTTCATGTTGCCTTGATTACATGAGGGTCAAGACCCTGTGGAGACCTTGTCATTCTAGGCAGGGTTCTTGGCCTTGCACACATGGGGGGAGGTGGGGGTCAGGCCCTGTGGAGACCTTGTCATTCCAGGCAGGGTCCTTAGCTCCCAGCACTGTCTTTTTTTTAGAGCAGAGTATGTCTATGATCATAAGTGTCTCTATTTAAGTAAGTAACTGGTTATAAATATGTGGGTATCTGCATGAGCACTTGTGGGCAAATCCAGGTATAGTGATAGTGATAACTAGTTGTCAAATAGCATTTTAAGATTTGAAAGAGAGGGAAGAATTGTGGGAAGATGGCTGAGCAATTTAGAAAATTTCAAGGTTTCCACATTTTGCCTAGAAACAAAATAAAAATGCACCTCAGACTAGTGAAAAACAAACAAAATTTGGGGCAAAACAGGGGTTGGAGTAGGACAAGTCAAGAAACCTGAAGAAAGCTCAGAACAGAAGATTAACTGGTGTGAAATGTAAGCATCTCCAGTCTGGCTCTGCTGAAACTGCAGAACCCTTGTGCTAGCTGGGTTCTGAAGTAGAACTTTCACCTCCTGGACAGTATGGGGAGTCAAGGGTCTGAACTGGGGAAAACTGAGTGAATCTCTGCTATTAAAAAACACCAGGCCCAGCTATACTTCTAAGGCAAGATTTTATGATGATCAATTCTGATGGGCATGGCTCTTTTCAACAATAAGATGACTGAGGCCAGTTCCACTGGTTTTGTGATGCAGAGAGCCATCTACACTCAGAGAGAGGACTGTGGGAACTGATTATATAACACAACATAGTATTTTTACTCCTTTTGTTGTTGTTTCCTTACATTTTGTTTTCTTTCTCATTTTTTCCTTTTTGATTGGATTTTTCTTTTGCAGCATGATATTTGTGGAAATATGCATAGACGAATTGCACATGTTTAAAATAGAATGGATTACTTGCCATGTAGGGGAGGGGGTGGGGGGAAAGGAAGGAAAAAAATTTGGAACACGAGGTTTTACAGGAGTGAATGCTGAAAATTATCCATTGCATATGTTTTGAAAATAAAAAGCTTTAATTAAAAAAAAAAAAGAAAAAACAAAACTAAAAAAGAAAAAAGAAAATTATTCTTTGAAAATTAGAGTTGGTTAAGGGGAATTCAATGAATTTATGAGAGACCAAGAAATAATAAAACAAAATAGAAAGAATGAAAAAAAAGAAGAGAACATAAGAAAAACAATAAATCTGGAATACAGATCAATAAGAAAAAAATAAGAAGAATCAGACTACCTAAAAGCTATAATAAAAAAGAATCTTAACATAATACAAGAAAGAATTAAGAAAGATTATCTTGAAGGTGATAGAATAAGAGAAAGTAGAAATAGAAAAAAAAATCCAGCAATCACTACCTCAAAGAGATTCTACAAGAAAAACATGTTTAAAACATTGCTAAATTTCAAAATACCCAGATCAAAGAGAAATTTTTGAAACCAACAACAATAACAAAAAGTCAAATATGCTAGAGCTGCAATAAAAATTGTACAGGAATTCTCAGCAGCTACAAGAAAAAGATCACCAATCCCAAAATATTATATATTGACAAGCAAAAAAACCCTAGCATTTTGAAAATGCTATATCCAGCAAAATTAACTAATTAATGGGGAAAATGAACATTCCATGAACTTTCAGATTTTCTGGATTTTGTCTCAAACAAACTTAACTCAGTAAAAAAATTAACCTAAGAGACAATATCAAATGCTAATTTCAAAGGACTCAATAAAAATAAATTGTTTATATTTTATATGTGAAAATGTAAACTACATGCCTAAAATTGACATTAGTAATTGGATAGTCCAAAAAGAAAGGCTGGTGTAGAGCTGAATATATTGTTATTCTAAAAAGCAAAACCATCTAGGGAGAGGTAAAAAATAGTAATTACATTATACAAATGAGATCTGTTATCTAAAAGGGAGAGGAGGGCGGGTAATTCTGAAAATCAGTCACATGGAGAACTGGTTAAAGAGGGAATGATATGTAAATACCAAGAAGGATAGAGCACTCTCCAAAATCTATAAAAAAATAAAGGGGCAGAAAATAAAACAAGGTGGGGTATAGAAGGATGTGTAAATCAACAGGAATAGATAAGGTATGTAAATTAAAGGGAAAGGGGTTAAGAGGAAGGGAAAGGATCTATTGGACTCCAGGCTGGGAGATTAAATAACTGCAAGGCAAATTAAACAGATAAAAGTGAAGTAGAAGAGTTAGCCGGGAGAGGAAAAAAGAAATATACACAAACTTTTAATAGCAGTGATCAGGAGTAGAATTTATTACAAAAAAAAAGTAGGGGCAGTAATCATTGATCTTAGATAAAGCCAAACTTTAAAAAAAATTCAATCAAGAAAGAAATTTGCATTATAGGCCAGCCGCATTAATTTTGTTTCATATATGTATATATATATATATGCATATATGACTGTCAATATGTATATGTATGCATGTGTGTACATATGTATATATATATGTATGGATGGATACATAAATATATATGTGTATACATAAATACGTGTGTATATACACATACACGCACAAATAAGCAGCTTGCTTGGAAAAGGTGGGGGGAAGAAAGGGAGAAAAAGAATAATGTAAAAAGTGCATAGGTGAGAACAAAAGAAAACCTTCAAAGAAGCAAAGAAAGTGTAGAGTTATGAATTCAGTGTCTTCTATTATTATACATAATTTCTTGAAATGGAAATGTATTGTTATATATTTGGAATCCTCTCTGTTATTTGCTGGGCATATGACAATGGTTTTTTTTTTTTCCCCTTGTCTTTTTTTTTTTTTTTTTAATTTCTTTTTTCTCATTTTGTTTTTAAGTTAAATTAAACAGTAAAAACTTTTCAAAAAAAGTTTTGGAAGGTACTTTACAAATATTATTTTATTTGATCATCACAACCACCTTGTATGTGTATACAGATATAGATCTGTTTATGTCTTATCTATCTTGTCTGTCTTTCTATCTATTCATCCATTCCAATATATGGAGACCCAAGCATTCCCAGAAGTTAAAATACCATTCAGAAAAGTAAATACAATCATTTAAGAAATACACTGAGGGAGGGGGGAGGGGGAGGGAGGAGGAATGGAAAGGGAGCTGATCTGAAATATTTCCCACCAATATTCTAAAAATACATTTATATTCTTTTTGCCCAGAAAACTCATTGCTGAGTCTTAGTTCAATCCAATTGAGGGAAAGCTAATTCTAACTATTCCAGGTCTTCCCTCATCACACCCTCAGCTGGTATTTTGAGAATATAGGGGATTAACTCATATTTCCCTAGTTTCACCAGTATCCTGGCCTCAGAAAAGTAAACAAAATGAATAGTTATTTTCCTTCATATAACTTACATTCTTTATGAGATAGAATATGGCATATACATAAGTAAATAAAGAATGACAGAATGAATGGGTTCTGATATACCTCATACCTCAAATTCAATTATCACAGGCACGAGATGTAATCAAAGATGTCAGTGTACTGATTTGATAACAAGAAAAAGAGGAGGAGAGAGACAGAGAGAAATGGGTGTACAGGGACAAATGGGAGTGAGGGGGAAAGAGACAGACAGACAGACAGACACAGAGTCAGAGACACACAGAAAGAGACAGAGAGAGAAATAAGAGGGAGAGATACATGTAGAGAGACACACACTGAGAAACAGACTGACAGAGACAGAGGACAAAAAAACACACAGAGAGACAGAGACAGATACACACACAGAAAGATAGGGACAGAGAGACAGACAGTGGCACACACAAAGAAACTAAGCAAGACAAGAGATATTAAGTGTCTTTGTTCAAGGACAAGCAAATTAGTAGAAGATCCATAACCCTAACTCCCAGACAAACAGCTGCAAAGCTCTCTCTCTGAGTTCTAGCAGCAGTGAGGACAGAAATGTTTTCAGCTGCTTGGGTTCATCCCTGGGGGTTTTCCTCTTGATTCTTGTGGGGCCTTAAAAATCAACAGAATCAGAAGGACAGGACTAAACCTTAAATGCTGAACATAACTGTTACCACAAAGAAATAGGTGTTTCTTGTCCCAAGTCAGATTCCAGGTGAGTTGGAAGATGACCTAAAATCTGGCTTTAATGTCTTCCTGGATGAGTAGTGAAGCTGGGAATAGGGAAGTAAGTAGCTCTTATTTCAGAAAAATGCACTGGCTAAGGAAATAACAAAGCAAACCAGGGCTAGCATGTCATCATGGCCAGTTCATCCTAGGTCAGTTCATTCCAGACTATTATTACCTAAAGAAGCCTACATAGAAGAGAAAAATGTTTCCTGAGAAAGGAGAGAACAAAAAAAGTTTCCTGAGGCAGAAAGCTAATATCCTCCCAGCAGGGCCAGTTTTTTCACATATATATTCAAAGAAGTGACCATCCCTTAATAGTAATATAGATTGAAATGTCCACCCTTGTCTCTGCCTCAGTCTTTTTTGTCTTTTTTCTGTCTTTCCTCAGTTACCTTAGCTAAGATTAAACATAAATCTGGAATTTCTATTATATCCCTAATATATGGTCATTCTCTTTCTATTTATTGGCTTTCAGTGATGTGAAAGCCATTGCCTTCTATTGTAACCTTTTTCAGTTCTGTATAACTCTTAAGTCTCAGGATATTCCCCCCTTCTGTTGAATAAAATTCTGGTTCTGCAATGTTCACTAATTTTTAGTTCTTCTCCCTGAGGACATACAGATAAAATCTAATCCCTCTTTCACATGATAGCCTTTCACATATTGGATGATAGCTATCACGTCTCCTCTAACTCTTCTGTTCTCCACTCTAGAGGTTGTCATTCTTGAATGTATCAGAAAACATTTTTACTTAGTACAGACATGGAGGCAGATTGTAAGATGAAAAGAGGAAACCCCAGCAGCCCTCTTCTGAACTAGAAAATAGTTCCCTTTAATTCTAGTATTATAAAAATAGAGCTCTGAGCTGTTTGAGCAACCATGCAAAATATGGAAGGGGCTTATTAGGTCCTGGGATCTAAATCAACAGCATCAAAATCAAATAGAAATGCATCTTTGCAGACTACATATTGACTTAGAAAATCACAAATTCAAATTATCTATGTTGTATTCTAGTAATGTTTTTCAATTATATATCAATCTGGTTTGGGACACTTTTTGGAATGGAAATTTTGCTGAACGCTTACATTTGACATCTCTCATTTGTATTTTCAGTTTTTTTTCCAGAGAGAGGCATTTAACCTAAGCAGCAAAATTAAGGGTAATTTTTCTTTCTTAAAGGTAGCAGCTTAGAACTATAAAATGGTTCTGTCTATCTGGAGCTACCAAAGTAGTCAGTGTAAAGATCTAAAATACCAGTATCACCAAGGAAAATCCACTGAAGATGCCACATGTCTGTGACTTGTGAAAATCTCACTAAAGAATTCTCCTATTGCTCTGTCTGCTTTTTATTAACTCTGTGATTTGGGAAAATCACTAAACGTAGGATCATAGACATAGAGCTGGAAGTGACCTAAGGAGTGATTTCTTCAACTCTTTCAATTTACAGGTGAAGACCCTAAAGCTCAAAGAGGCTTTCTCCCTGAGGACATATAGATAAAATCTAATCCCTCTTTCACATGATAGCCTTTCACATATTGGATGATAGCTATCGTGGCTCCTCTAACTCTTCTGTTCTCCACTTTAGTAAGAAACACAAATATTCAGAGCTTGTCATTCTTGAATGTATCAGAAAATATTTTTACTCAGTACACACATGGAGGCAGATTGTAAGATGAAAAGAGGAAATCCCAGCAGCCCTCTTCTGAGCATAGAAAAAAATCCAATAACTTGGATTTTTTTTTTTCACACTGGTAGTAAGTGTCAAAGGTAAGTTTTATGCAGAGTATATTTGACTACAGAGGTTGGACAGTTTCTACTTTATCTACTTGTGGTCTCAGTTTTCTCAACTGTAAAATGAAGAGGGTAGCTTGGATGATCTCTAAAATCCTTTCTAGTTTGGAGTTCCATTTGTGCAATGGCAGAGACCCTCCACTAAGAACTCTGTCTAAAAGGCAATGATGCTTTTTGTGTGCTACAGAAGATGGACTTGGAAGAGAGTACAGGTGATGCTTTGATCAAGGAGTGAGTCTCCTGAGATGCCTATCTAATGTTTAGACTTTGGAGAACTGGCCACAAGTAAGAAGTTATCTTGTGAGATAACTCTGTGATAAAGCCTCTATTTCTATCAGAGGAAAGTAGCCCAAATATTTTTTAAAAAGATAGGAGTTGATTACTATTACCTGTCTTTCTTATGACTTTGGGCATAAGTAGTCTAGCAGCATAGGGATGAAAGTATATGATTAAAGCTTGCTCACATCATTAGTGGATTTTCCTGAAATAGTGGTATTTCAAATCTTTAAACTGACTACTTTGATAGCTATAAATAGATGTAACCATTTTAGTTCTAAGCTGCTCCTTTTGACAGAGAAAACAGTACCCTTAATTTTGCTGCTTCATTTGAATACATCTCCTTCCCTGGAGAAACACAGAAAGATATAGCTGAAACTATGGCTAAGCATCTTATCTTCTGTGATTACTCTATCTTTTTTCTTGAAAGAACTTTGAATGAAATAATGGGAAAATATTTTTCTAAGTCTGTGTATTTTAATCCATGTGCTATATATCTCATATATTTTAGCTAAGTTTGGTAGTCAATCACACAGTGGGCAAGGGAAATCATTTGTGTTGAAGGGTTATATGTAATAAAATAGCATTTCAGGTTCAGTCTATTCTTCATGTTTGAAAAGACTGAGATTCCTTACAATCCCTAAAAGTGTGCTTTATGATCCTAGTCATAATCCAAAACAATGGAAATGGAAATGGCTCATTCTATTCTGGATGACCCTTCTCAATCTCATTTTCACTTCCATCAGGATAAAGCTGTACTCTAATGTCATTGCTACTGACCTTGATATTTCAGTTTGGAATGACCAGGATAGGAAAGTCAGGTTTCTTTTTTTTTTTTTTTTGAAAGTCAGGTTTCTACATGTGGCTTGTATTTTTTCTGCTCTTCTTAATTAAAAGGGCTTGTCAGGAAGGAGGTGGAAGGAAACAAAATCTGTATTCTAAAAAACATCATGGACCTAAGGAAAGTTAGCATCCAACAGAGAATATCTGATGGTGCTAGTAAAGATATCAAGGTGTTCAAAAAGAAATATCCAAGGAAATAAAAAAGCAACCCTATTCTCCTGGCCCTGTATTTGCCATAGAGGAAGGACTATATCTTGGCACAATATTATATTACTTCACCAGATAGAAAATGCTGTGAGGAAGTTTGGGAGCCAAGGACAATTTCTTTCTGACCCCTTCTCAAAAATCTGAAAGCCTACAGAAACTTTTGAGAGTATATCAACTCAAACTTACATTTTACATAGGATAGACAAGAGAAAGGAAATGACTTTTCTAAATTAATACTGAATTATTGGAACTCTGTTTAGAAAAACTAAGTGGGTTTACTCAAAGTTAGATAATTGGGAAGTGGCACAGCTGAGATCGATTCCAAGTAGATTTCTCAGGACAAGGTTTGGATTGTGTGTTTGTTTCATTTCCCAAAGTTTCTATCCCCAGTCTTTTCTTCCTTTGTCCTCACATTAGTCACATTTCATTTCCCTAAAAGCAGAAGATAACTTCTCCAGCATGAAATGAATTGCTCATTTTTTCATTTTCAAACTTCAGTATATCTCTGTTCTTTTCCTTACCATCCTCTCTCTGTCTCTCTTTTCTCTTTCTGACTCTCTCTGTTTCTGTTTCTTTCTCTCACTCTTTCTCTCTCTGTCTCTTTTTCTGTCTCTGTTTCTGTTTTTATCTGTCTCTGTATCTCTTCACTAATCTTCATCACTATCCAAAACAGGAAAAATCCTGAGGATTGATCTCTTTTTTGATGCTGAATGCCTTTCATATGCCTACTGATTTGTAAAGTTCTTCCCTATTTCTAATCATACCACACAAAAATACTGTCGCATAAATAAGACTTTTATCTTTCTGTTCCAGCCAACTACCATAACACTGTCCTCAACTTCTTGTCTTTCTTCAATTTCTGAACATTGTGCTGAACCTCTTAGAAAAAACAAAACAAAACAAACAAAAAAAAAACCCTTCAAACTTTGCTACATCTCTCATTTCTATTTTTTAATATTCACGCTTTCCCTAATCTCTTACAAATAATTTTTAACTTTTTTGAACCTAAGCTCACCAATAACCTCCTAATTTAGTAATCCAGTGATCTTTCTTCAGTCCTCCTGTCCTTCCCTTTAAAATACTCCTTCTTCTGACTTCATTATTTTTGTTTAGTATGCTACAGTCATGGAACCTCCCATAGTAACCTTGAGGTTACATTTGTGCTTTCCTGTTCTAATCAGAGAATGGGAATAGTGGTGGTGGTGGTGGTGGTGGTAGTAGTAGTAGTAGTAGTAGTAGTGGTAATGATAGTGGTGGTAGTAGTAGAAGTAGTAGTAGGAGTAATAGTGGCTGGGACAGGAGCAGTAGCAGTAACAGTAACAGTAGTAGTTAGTACATGTATAATTGTAAGATTTGTAAAGTACTTTACAAATGTTACCTCATTTCATCCTTATAACAAGTCTGGGAGGTAGGTGCCATCATTATTCTCATTTTACATTTGAGAAAAATAAGGCAGACAGGTTAAGTGAGTTGCCCATAGTCACTGAGCTAGTAAGTGTCTGAGACTGGATTTGAAAGCAAGTCTTTATGATCTCAGGTTCAGCTTTCTATCCAGTATCTAATATTTAAGGACTTTAACATGGTGGTGCCATCTGACTTTTCATATTACGCCCTTTGTACTAAAGCCAAACTAGACTATCCCCAGTCCTATGAAGCATGTACCATATCCTTATACCTCTATGCTTAACTAGAATTCTTTCATATTCTAGAAATGTCTTCTCTATTTACATGTTAAATATTTATCCCTTGAAATGAATAGTTTCAAATTCAAATAGAAATGGAGGTCACAGAATTCTGAATAAGAATTTTGATAGCCATATATTAACTTAGAAACCATAAATTAACATGACCTATGCTTTATTTTATTTTTTAATTTTGCTATTTTAATTTGTCTCAGGATATACTTGGAAGTGTTAAGATGTGCATTTGACACCTTTACTTTAGAGTACACCTAAATATCACCTCTTCTAGGAAGTCTTCCTTGATTCCCATGACTGGTAACAATTTTCTTCCTTAGGTAACAGCATATTTAAGGATATATCCCTAACACATATATCTTGTAATATGCTTTTTAAGTATTTTTATTGGGATGTTATTCCATTACAAATCTCTCACTTCTATGAGCAGAATGACAATGTTTCATCTAATTCTTTTATCTTCTCTAGTGCCTAGTATATTATGCCTTTATTAATAATCATTGCATTTTGGGTTTGTTTTATCCTTGTGCTTTTTCTCCAGAAGCTATCTTCAGTCTACCATGTCAGTTCTTAACCACACAAGATTCAATCATCAGACTTTCACTCTGACTGGGATCCCAGGAATGCCTGAGAAGGATTATTGAATAGCCCTGCCATTCTTCCTCCTCTATAGTATCACTTTGTTAGGCAATATTACTATCCTCATAGTTATCAAACATGAACAGAGCCTCCATGAGACCATACATTATTTTTTAGCCATGTTGGTTGCAATTGACTTTAGCCTCTCCTCATCCTCACTATCAACTATGCTTGAAGTTCACTGGTTTGGCCAATATTCAGTGACCTTTGAAGCTTGCATCACCCAGATGTTTTTTGTCCACACCTTTGGAGGAATGGAGTCGGGGGTTCTGGAAGTCATGGCCTTTGACTGTTTTGTAGCCATCCACTTCCCTCTGCACTATGCTATCGTTCTTACCCATGGTGTCATAAGCACAATTGGAGTAACTATTTTAATAAGGAGTGTGGTTGCTGTACTTCCTGTTCACTTTCTCATCAAGAGGTTACCCTTTTGATCTCTAATGTTCTCTCCCATGCATATTGTCTCCACCAGGATGCCATGAGGCTTGCCTGTACTGACACTCACATCAATAGCCTCTATGGTCTACTGGCTGTTATTTTCATTATTGTGTTGGATGCTTTGGTTCTTCTTTTGTCTTACATTTTCATTCTCCAGGCAGTTCTGGGTATTGCATCAAGAGAGGAGCTATTCAAAGTACTCAATATTTCTCCCACATCTGTGCTGTGCTACTGTTCTATGTACCTCTTATCGCCGTGACACTGCTTCATCGCTTTGGAAAACACCTCTCACACATTGTACACACATTCATGGCAAATGTCTACCTACTGCTCCCTCCTGTTCTCAGTCCTATCGTCTGTAGTATCAGGACCAGAGAGATCTGAAGGCAGATTGTCTGGGTGTTATGGAGAACTGCTTCCTGAGAGCCTCATATTTCATGTTCAATTAACTCTACAAGTTTAGAGAATTAGTTCTACTAGTGATCTATATTCTCAAAGAATGTTATAAGAAGGGATGTAGATATGAAAAAAGGAGAATGTCCTTCACACAAGTAGCAATAAACTATATCATTCTTGTCTTTCAAATCCAAACATGGTATATTTCATCAGGAAATTATTCCAAGTTTAATTCTCCTGATTATGTGGGAAAGTAACTCTATACACACAGAATTATTTTTCTTCAAATTTATATACTTCCATATATGTGTGTGGTATATGTATATATGTATGCATGCATGTATGTGTATATATATATATATTGGTACCATCTTTACTTTGGGGTTGGATGTCCTTATCATTCTCTTTTCTTATATGCTCATCTTGAAGACTGTGCCGGGCATTGCTTCATGGGCTGAGAGACACAAAGCCTTCAATACCTACTTCTTTTTGCTTTTTGCTCTTATACATACCCTTCATTAATGACATCATGATTCACCACTTTGGAAAGAACCTATCACCCATTATACACACAGTGATGGCCAATGTGTACCCACTTGTGCTAGGCATTGTACTAAGTGTTTTACAAATATTATCTTAGATGATCCTCACATCATCCCTGCAAAACAGGTGCTGTTATGATAGTCATTTTAAAGTTGAAGACATTATGATGAGATTATGTGACTTTTGCAGGGTCACTCCTCTAATAGAGTTTTGAGACTAGATTTTATTTATTTATTTATTCTTGTTTATTAAAGCTTTTTATTTATAGAACATATGCATGAGTAATTTTTCTACATTGACTTTTGCAAAATTTTCTGTCTCAAATTTTTCTCTCTTTCCCTCCACCCTCTCCCCTAGATGGCAGGTAATCTAAAACATGTTAAATATGTTAAAATATATGATTAAATCCAATATGTGTATACATATCTAGACAGGTATCTTGCTGCACAAGAAAAATCAGATCTAGAAAGAGGAAAAAAAAAACAACTTAAGAAGGAAAACAAAATGCAAGCAAACTTTCACAGAAAGCATTAAAATGCTATGTTGTGGTCCACACTCAGTTCCCACAGGCCTCTCTCTGGATGTATATGACTTTCTTCATTGCTGAACAATAGGAACTGGTTTAAATCACCTCATTGTTGAAAAGAACTATGTTCATCAGAATTGATCATCATATAGTCTTATTGCTGTATATAATGATTTCTTGGTTTTGCTCATATCACTTAGCATCAGTTCATGCAAGTCTTTCCAGGCCTCTCTGAAATCATCCTGCTGGTAGTTTCTTACAGAACAATAATATTCCATAACATTCATATACCATAATTTATTCAGCCATTCTCCAATTGATGGGCATCCTTTCAGTTTCCAGTTTCTAGCCACTACAAAAAGGGCTGCTACAAACATTTTTGCACATGTGGGTCCCTTTCCCTCCTTTAAGATCTCTTTGGGATATAGGCCCAATAGAAACACTGCTGGGTCAAAGGGTATGCACAGTTTGATAACTTTTTGAGCATAGCTCCAAATTGCTCTCCAGAATGGTTGGATCTGTTCACAGTTCCACCAACAATGTATCAGTGTCTCCAACATTCGTGAGACCAGATTTTAAATCAAGTCTTTCTTACTCCAGGTCAAGTACTCCTTCCCTGTGCCACCTACTGTCCCTAGATATTTCTAGTAAATAATACATTGTCCTTACCATTGGGAGAAAAAGGAGGATATGTAGATTACTACAAAATTGGGAATAAATTATATGTCATCTTGGTATCATAGATAGCATTTCATATCATTTCATGATTATAAAGTTCCACATACATGCTTCAATGTGACTTTCATAGATCTATATATTCCTACAGTTGAAAGAATTGTATCTAATCATCTAGGTTAACTAATGCCCAAAATATAAATCTTGTCAAGAATATCCCTGAAGAGATTATCCATTCTGTGCTTGAAAAACCCCAATAATCTTGTGAAGTAGACAGAATAAGGATTATTATTCCAAATAAGCAAATGGAGAAAATGAAAAGTGAAGTGACTCATACTTTTACTAAGTGGAAAAGTCAGAATTTTCATAAAAATATTCTTATTTCAAATCCAGTGTATTTTATATATATCTTATTGAAATGCTACAAAGAACTGATTTCTTCTATTGGAGGCAGGATATATATATATATGTATGTATATATGTATATATATATATAGTGTGTGTGTGTGTCAGAGTGTTTTTATGAATCCATATATACTTATATGTATGTATAAGATATGTAATATATGTATATATGGATGTATACAAATATACACATGTATGCAATGTCCATTTTCACATATACTTATGCTAAGTTGGATATGAGCTTCATGAATACCTGCTATATTCTTTCTTTTTTTTCTGTTTTATTGATTTTTATTTGTTAAATATCCCAGTTACATTTTGATCTGGGGAGGGGGAGTAGAGGAAGAATGAGGGGGAAATAAGTCCACTGTAGAATGTTGCAAAGTCTGACATTTCCAGTTTGTGTAGGCAACTCCCAGCTAGCAAAGACCTTCTATCAAAGCAGGTATATCATTGTTTTTTAGTCTATGGTCTTTGGGAACTGCCTAGAGTACTAAAAGGTTAAACTATTTGCTAAGAGTCACAGAATCAATTTGTGGGAGAATTAAGACTTGAACTGAGGCCTTCCAGTCTTCTAAGCTAGTCCTCTAACATACCATGTTACTTTAAAATATCAAACATACCATATGAAAATATGGGGATAATAAGTTCTCAAAAAAAATCAAATACTAAGTACAAGTAAATGTAAAATGATTTCATGACATTTTTCAAGAAACCATTCCCAGTACCATTGTGAAATCCTGTAACATTCAACTATGTTAAAATGGTATACAGAGAGTAAACAAGCCTGCTAATATTTATCATTAATTTATAATGACAAATATCAATAGGATATATACATTGTCTAAGTAAATAGTCTCTATTCACAATTTTTATACTCTGGTACTTACTGTTTAAATATTAAAATTTCTTAAAAAAATTATTTTGAGGCAGCTAGGTGGCGCAGTGAATAGAGCACCAGCCCTGAAGTCAGGAAGACCTGAGTTCAAATTTGGTCTCAGACACTTAACATGTCCTAGCTGTGTGACCCTGGGCAAGTCACTTAACCCCAATTGCCTCAGCAAAAAGCAAAAAAAAAAAAAAAAAAAAAAAAAATTGCATTTTCTCCCAATGGAACTTTCCAGAAGAAAGGTACTCTATAAATTTGAGATTTTATTATAGAAATTCTTAAGGGATAAGCTTAAAACATCTTACAAATTATATAAAGAGATACTTCTGATATGCTTGCCATTAAAAAAAACAATCTGTTAAAAAAAGGGGCAACTTTTTTGGAATTAGAATTTTTTAAGCTGTGATTTATTATTAAATTATGCTCATAAATTTTAATTTTTCAATATGGTGTTCACCAGTTGAATATATTATACATATCACTTCACAGAATCTTATGGATAACCACAGCTATACATGAATCTTAATAGATACACTCCCTTTGATGATACAAGTGTATCATTATTAAAGATGACTATGTAAAAAATTTAGTTATTACATGTTTTTAAAAGCTACACTATTAGCCTGAAATAAGCTCAGTATTAGTGAAGTATATGTTCTTTTTATTCAGCTTTTAAACTGGAAAATTGTTTTTAGAAGATATCATGAATCAAGAAAAAGTAAGATAGTTGAAGCTTTCCCATCAAGAAAATATATCTTTTTTTTTTTTGGCACAAGGAATTTTTTAAACCTAAGTACAGGAAGAAGCAATTTCACCTTTCAAGGTATAGGCTTGGAATTTCTCACTTAAAATGCACAGTTTAAATAAGTCTGTATATGTATGTGTTGGAGTAGTCGCCTTTTATGCATGTTGGTCAGAAACTTAGTGTCCTTGGTGAAATACTGTACTTATATTCTGCTTAACTTTAGTACCAGATATCTACATGCATACCTCTGATAATATTCCCATATTATACAGATATTGCACAAGTAAAGTTGCCAATACACTAATGCTGTCTAGGAAAGATTTACAATTTGCCCCCGAATTATACTTTTCCTTAAAGGCTGACTGATCAATTCCATTAAAAGAATGCTGCTTCATTTGGTCCATATTTAATATGAAAATCTGTACTAATGTTTTATTATGCATTGTTTGTGTTTTTAATATTCTTTAAAATTCAGCAAAACCTGTTTTTCATGTTTTTTTTAAAATGTTCCTTCAAAACAGGAGAAGCATCGTCTAATTATGTGTTTGTGTGTGTGTGTGTATGTGTGTGTGCCTGTATAGTTTTATATATATAGAGAGAGATATGTAAATTAAAATCAGTGCACAAGGGTAGTAATGATTCCAATTTTGCCACAAGAAGTCTCCCTGTGCACACTAAAGAACACAGCCACAGCAATATTTAAATTCACCATCCATCAGAGATCCTGTAGATACTGTAGATGTAGAAAACACATTAACATACCATTACAGCTGGGTGCTTAATTACACAGCTTAATTCAATTTCTGCCTTTCTTGTAAATGGCTTTAAGGTATACTGCAGCTGCTAAAAGGGCTTCTGTTTTTCTTTATTCTCTGTTTGTTAGGTCTAAGATTGATGACCTCTCCACCATTAAGTGTGCTAGAATTTTGTAGAATGACTTCCACCAACTGTGTTAAAGACACCGATTTTATTACTATTCATATGCATTAATTCTGGGTCTTCAGCTATTTGTTGTTTGAGTTTCTGAAGATATTTTTCTGCTAAATATTTAAAAACTTCAGTTACATTTAGGTCCTCTTTCACTGAAGCTCTGTAGAATCTTAACTTTAATTTTTTTGCCAATGCCTCAGCTTCTTTATTCTTTATAAAAGAATCATCCAAGAGGTCAATCTTGTTCTGTACAAGTATTATTAGGATATCTCCAACTTCAGTTACTACTTTTTCTCTCCAACTGGAAATTGTTTCAAAAGATTCCCTGTCTATAGTAGAAAACACAAGTACACAAGCTTGTGCTCCTTGATAGTAAGCCTTTGTTATTGCATCAAACTCTTCTTGACCTGCTGTATCCCATAACATTAGCCTGACGTCTTCCTCATTAACTTGGATTTGTCTCTCCAAAAAATCAACTCCAATTGTTTTCTTGTAGTCTTTTGCAAAAATGCCTTTTCAATATTGCTGAATCATACTTGATTTCCCAACAGCTCCATTCCCAACAACTACCACCTTAATGGCCAATTCCACATCCTCTTCCTACATTCTGAGTTGAAAATATATTTGGTATCAACACTTTTTTCAGATGGATATTCTGCTCATTCTTTAACCATCAGATCAAAGACTACCTAAGAAATGAATTTTTTTTCCTTATTCTCCACTATTAAAGGTATATTTATCCCTCTGTGGACCTCACTCATATAGCATTTTGTTTGAACTTCTTTTATGTGATTACTTTGTTCTGTATTAGGGATATGGTCTTCTGACAGCTGGTCAACTCTCTGAATACAGAAATGGCATCATTACTTTTACTTCTTTCATAATAATAGGCACTTATGAAATGTGTTTTAATGGTTTAAATTTTATGTATAAGGAATTTTTTTTCCTGAGGCAATTGGGGTTAAGTGACTTGCCCAGGGTCACACAGCTAGGACATGTTAAATGTCTGAGACTAGATTTGAACTCAAGTCTTCCTGACTTCAGGGCTGGTGCGCTATCCACTGCGCCACCTAGCTGCCCCAAGGAAACAATTTTTCAAATAGCATAATCTGTTAAAGATTTGTTTGGGAATGACAAGTATTAATAGCATTCTATAAAATTTGAGTGTTTGCATTATCTTTAACTATCTAAATTAACTATCTAAAAGTTAATTCTTCATTCATGATTCAAAAAGAATGTGGAAATAAAAAAAAAGTAAATAGAATCATAGCCTGCTGTATAGGTGAATGAATGGATGAGTGAATGGATGAAGGAAAAATCATGTATTAAGAAAATTTCTCTGATTTAATGGGGACAGAAATAAATATTTACCTACTATATGTTAACCACTAGGATAAGAACTTTACAAATATTAGTTCAATTGGTTCTCACAGCAACTCTGTGATGTTTGCTACCTTTTTTTTTTTTATCATTGTGGAAACTGAAGCAAATAGAGGTTTAAGTGACTTATCTAGGAGGATACAGCTGATGTCAAAGTGTTAATTTAAATTCGGGTCTTCCTAACTCCAGGCCTCAATTTTCTATACAGTATCAAAAAAAGCTGAGTAGAGAACTGGTACCAAAATCAGAAAGAGGTGGGTTTACATTCTACCCCTCCATGCTCTGGGGAGCACTTTGAGGCTGTATTGGGCAGAGAAGGTTCAGATATGCATTGGTAAAGAAGTTTCCTCATCTAGGACATTTGATTAAACATAAAGTTCAAGACTGGAAAAATTTTATCCTACCTACCCCAATAAGACATGACTAGGAACAAAGCACAGAAACATGAAAGTAACAGGCAGGAGGATTGCAATTTCCATATCAAGTAAAATTTCTTAAGTATTATATTGCCCCCAAATGGAACCACTTGCTTTAAGAAATAGTAAATTACTGATTACTGGAGATATTCAAATCCAGACTGAAAAATCTCTTATTAAGAAATAGTAAAGATTTGTCAGTTAATTGTTAATTAATAAAGAAGAGTCAAAGATAAACTCTGCAGTTCAAGGCCTCATTGGCACCAAAGATAGTGGTATGATTTAAAGGAGGAAAGTAAGACAAAATTATTTTTTTTTACATTTTTAGGGGGTACATAAGACATTTGGTATGATTTCTCTGTCTTATAAAGATAAGAAGGAGCCAGCTGACTGGAAGTATTATGAATTAAAGAGGGAAAGTTGGGGAAAAATTAGGGTTTTTTTTAGGTTTTTAGGGGTACAAAGGATTTGATATAATTCCCATGCCCTGGAAAAATACACACAGGAGAGCTAGAAAATGTTCAACAACTTTCTTTCCAAAAGAGTTCAATACACTTTTAAATTTAATTCACCTTATTAAAATTTTGCTCCTTGTTTTCTTAAATCTAGACAATAAATAAAACAGTATATCAAGCTGTGTTTTTTATGGTTTCCTAACTTTCAATGTGTAAATGCTCATACTGAAAATTTAAAAATTGGATTTTGAGAATCAATTTCAGGTGACCAGCATACTGTTGAAAAATCAAGGTCAAATTGTAGAGAGCAATGGAAATAAAGTGTTTGATGTGGAATGTCAGCAATATTACTGTTCTAAAATTCTGAAGTAAGAATAAAGTAAATAGATTGCTAGAGCTACCCAACATTAAAGGTTAGCAGGATGGAAATGATAGCTGATGGAAATGATGGTAGGAGAGGCAAGGACAGTTCAAGGATGAAGGAAGAGGAATTGAAGTATACAAGGATAAGGTAAGAAATAGGAACAAATGAAAGTGAGCTCAAATAGGCCATTCATGAAATCTTCTCACCTTCTCCAGCCCAACTGGAATTTTTACTTTTAATGTGCACAAGTTATATCCCCTAGAGCAGGACTTAAACTTTTTCTACTCTCAACTCCTTTTCACCAAAGAAATTTTTACATGAGCCAGGGAATATATATCATGTGTACAAATCAAACATTTTGCTGATGATAAATCATAATTTCTTAACTCCAACATTCAGTTGTGAGATCCATTATGGGATCATAAACCACAGTTTAAGAAGCTGGCCCTACAGAAATGTAAACTGTTGAGATTATTTTTCATTTTTGTCTTTGCACTTCCAGTATATGGAATGGTTCCTAATAAAAAAGTGTGCCATTAATATGTTCTTGTTAAATAGAATTGGTTTAGTATTTTCAAGGCCTAACACCTGAACTATCCTACAATTAATTGAAGCAACACTTGCTTCTTGGATTTAGAGGCTATTGTAAGGCACTCATTGGCTCTTTGGCTATCTGGTTTTTAGTTAATTTCAGTCTAGGTAGATGAGATGGGATGAAGAATCTCACAGAAAATATGAAATGGATGTCACTAATATTAGTGGAGGGAGTGCCAGCCTTGGAGAAATCAGGGAACTTTCATATTGTTTAAATTATTGACATACGAGGGGAAAATTTTAAGTGTAGAGTTCTGGGGATAGTTCCATAGTAATCAGGCAAAGATGATTAGAAAGTTGCATGATACCATCCTACGGATTTCAAAAGCCACTTAAGAAGAGGTGCTATACTATCCTCCTTTCTAACCTTGTGCCTGCCAAGTAGAATCTTTAATTTCTCCATACCAGGACAAGTTGGAAGCATATATTTACATCCCAATGAACTCTTTAAAAAAAAGTTTTTTTTTTCCCCTGATAGAATAAAATCAAAACCTATTTTCATTGTTTTCTTTTTTTAGACATGACTTGATTTCTTTCATAGCATTATGTTTATATTGATGTTGCTTTGAAAGTATGTAAAACAATAACAACTAAGGATTCTAATTTATGTGGTAATTTTAAAATGAAAGAAAAAGGAAAATGTCATTATGAAGGACAGATTTAGTTTCCTCCAAAGCTTTGTGCTGATTAGGAAAGGAATCAACAAAGTAAATATGCATTTGTCAGTGACATAGCTGTCTATAAATGTTATAATATCACTGTATTGTTAGCAGGGAGCAAATGTTAATTTTATCCTATTGAAGC
Source organism: Myrmecobius fasciatus (assembly GCA_023553655.1). Lineage (NCBI taxonomy): Eukaryota > Metazoa > Chordata > Mammalia > Dasyuromorphia > Myrmecobiidae > Myrmecobius > Myrmecobius fasciatus. Next base: position 430,575 of record JAJPUD010001018.1, on the reverse strand, counting down.
ATTAGCTGGATTAGGAATTGAAGTTTTAAACAGGTTCATATTTGAAGAAGCAGCATAGCTCTTTGTTGGCTGCATTCCTAGACAGACAACAAAATGGTGGCACCAAAGTGCATTGAAACATAACATACCATCCAGTTGTCCCTTCATTGGCCTTCCTTTCCCAATTTGTAACCTTTCTCCTCTTGTCTGTTAATAATAATAAAAAAGCATTTTTGAAATAAAATGGAAAAAAAATAAATTATTGACATACTAGTTTATAGATTGGCTAGTTGGGTATTCCTTCCCATGACCTTGTTCCATTTTTATATCTATAGTACCTTTGTTCCCCTCAGACCAAAGGCATATTGACTGAATTGAAATGATTGGTAATTGTTTGAGTAAATATACTGTTTATATATTTTTGTCAGTAACCCATTTTTTCCATGATATACAAGCTCTCTATTGATAGGAAATAGTATTTCCCTTGTCCTTAAAATGTCTTCCCCAAATCCTTAATACAATCTCTGTATGCACATAGTACAAATCTGAGGACATAAGGTAACATTAAATAATGAGAAAGGAAATAATGTCTTTCAGGAAAGAAAGGAACATTGAGTATTGTAAGGCCCTGATAAGTCTCCATAGTCTCTGAATTCATCATTCTTGACTGAAGCTAATTTGTAATAACATATGGGTTTGATCCATGCCCAAATGCATCATGGGTTCAGATTGGATGACTAGAGACTACAAAACTCTCATCTATACATCTCTGTCTCTGCTCTGAGCTCCCAGATCCCAAAGACTTAAAACCAAGGCTTTAAATTGTTCTCAAGTTTTAGTATTTACCAGAAGGCATTTCCCCTTGGGAGATAGCTCATTGTTTATAGAAGATGATAAACTCGGAGGAATAAGAATTCCCTGGAGACTGAGGTGCAGTAGAGAAGCTTAATAAAAAAAATCCTCATAAAACAGAGGAAAGAACACAGGCAGAGAGAATGTAAAGCAAAGCCTCCAACCTGAGCCAACTTCCTTTCCCTTTTTGGTATAGCAGGTGAGATCTAGAAAGTTCTCTATGGTTCTGCCACAGGTCCTCAAAATGTTTTTTTTGTTTTTGTTTTTGTTTTTTCCCATTCTAAGGAATCTGTGAGGCATAGAGGAGCCTAGGGTTAAGACTTTAAGAGAAGTTTCAGACTGAGGGTATGAATCTGGGGCATGCATTGAAATGTGGTCATTATGTTTGTATGAGGAACAGGGAGGTTGGTGAATTGGAGATTCTCTATGAAGTACTATCCAGTAAGGGACCTGTGTCATTACTTTATAAAGATTAAAAAACAAACCAAAAAAAATCTATTCAGTAACCAAATAATTATTCTAAACATTTTTCCTAAAATATCCTCAGTAATCAAAGCTTAGAAAGTAGCACATTCCTTGTCATTAGCATTAGCCTCTGAAGCTTTTCTTTCTTTCTTTCTTTCTTTCTTTCTTTCTTTCTTTCTTTCTTTCTTT
>JAJPUD010001018.1:371025-429080 GCA_023553655.1 Myrmecobius fasciatus | reverse complement strand
TTTCTTTCTTTCTTTCTTTCTTTCTTTCTTTCTTTCTTTCTTTCTTTTTCTTTCTTTCTTTCTTTCTTTTTAGCTTCTCTGTTTCCTGAAAACAAGGAAAGGGATTGTACAGTTGACCCTGCTTCTGAGTATTTATTGCCTTTACCAACTCATTCCCCTTCTTGCTATTGCTTTAGCTCTCTGTATGTATTGATGTCTATTCCCTTTATTTTTAATTATCTTTTTACTCCTGAGTAATAATCTATATTAACATCTGTTTCCTTAATTTGATCACTTTGCCATATTTGGGAAAAAAAAAAACTTTACTTGGGGTCTTACAGAAGATCTTCAATATCCCTTCTAGCTCACAAAATATTTATCAGGGGCCTACTATGTTTAAGTTCAAATATTGGGAGCTTGAGATGTAAAAATTGATATAATTGTCTATGCTTCCAAGGAATTTATGAGTAAACCTTCACACACATACACATACACCCACCCACCCACACATATGTAATGTTCAATGTATACATATATAGCATAATTAAATTTATTATTATTATTATTACTGTGATTAATAACCTTTGATATAATTGAAGTAAATTTCAAGATCATATGATCTCTCATATTATGGCTTTCTTTTTCATGTAATTATTTGGAATTGAGTTCAGTGACACTGGAAATTTTTTTATGACATAATTTGAGTTTTCAACTTGTGAAGGCACACAAAGGAAAGTAGGAACCCTTCCCTAACGTGCAGTGAAATTGGATATAGAAAATATGCATATCATTAAAATTGAAGTCTCCTTCAATTTATAATCTTGGATTAGATTTTCATTTGTAAAATGACTAAATTGCTGGATAATCTCTGAAGGGGTGATCAGTCACCTCTTTTCACATATTACAAATTTATTTCCTCTTAAATTTGTTATGAAGAGAGTTTTCCTGATTCTAACTTCAATCAGAGAATGGTTCTCAACCTCCTACCAAAGCAAAACTCCCTATTTTCAAAACTGACATTCTACTGTTGTGACTAGAAGATAGTGAAGTATGAAAAAGCAATTACCCATGAAGAACTAAGGGTGAGTATCTTATGGACGGCAATGGAGATACAGTCAATATGAGCCAGCCACCATAAAATATTAGGGATGAAATTCGAAGAAGAAGAGATGAATTCAAGGGATTTTATTATAGGCAAAGAAGATGGGCTGGTCATGTGGCAAGAATGAGAACTCATTACCAGAGAGTCTTGAGTGTTAAACTATTACCCTCTCAATGTCAGCAAAATAAGGAAGGTCTCCAATATATTAAATGAATCTTCTGTGCTAAACTTTTAGAAGAACATGGACAAGAGTCCATATAGTGAATAGGTATAAATGGATTGGAAAAAAAAGTTTAAAATCAATGAAATCACAAACCCAATGCATATGTGAGTAGTGTCAGTTAGCTAGGCAGCATGGTGAGACCCAGAATCGGGTTCTAGTTTAAATTGTCTCCTCTAACAGATACTGGTAAGTAAACCTCTGTAAGTCACTTAACTTCTTTCTCCCGTAGGGTTTCATCTATTAAATTACCGAATTAAATGTCTATGTTTTTATTTTTAGGAAGATGTAAAATAAAACAAAACAAAAACTAGAATTTCACTCAGAGTGCTACTACAGTTTAAGCCAGTTTCTTTTTTTGTTTTAATAAAACTAGCCACTATCTTTAATTCTCTCTTTCCTCATTTTGTGTCCTATGTGTCCAGAATTATATGTCTATTCTTCCACCACCTTTCTCCCACCAATTTCCATTTAAAGTTCATTTGCCTTCTCTTGCTCACTTTGGATTCTAAGCCAAACTCGTTGATTTAGTATTTTAGTCCAAGACACACATAGTGATGAACATACTCAGAAGCTTTAAAATTCACATGCATTATTTAGAGGAACTATATCTGTAATTTTATCACTGGAAGGAAATTCAACTTTCAGTTATCTTTTAAATTAATTCATAGTGAGAATGGTGAGATTAAGATGCCTGCCTTTCCATTGATTTGCCTGGTTACTTTAAAAGAAACTTACATTTATACTACCAATAACTAAGTTTATAGTTGCCCATTGGAACTGTGTGATTTTCACATTTAACACTGTCTTTTATCATTGCAGAAGTGAAAGGGAAATTTCTTCTTGTAATTCTCTAAAATATTGCACATCTGTCAATGGAATAAATGGGCTTTCCCTTGGTTAGTTTCCATTTCTGCTACATAACCATTCTATCTCTTTTCTAGATGTACCATTTTTAATAGAATGCTAGTATCTATATGATTGAGGTATTATAACAACTATATACAATATAAAATAGAAAAACAGTGTGTAATAGAATATTTCCAACTTTATCAATTAAAACACATACCTCAATTGGTCAATTGGCATATTTATATTATTAAAAGTTGCTTTAATATGAATAGATGGAATCCAAACTGTTTTCTTTTTAGTTACCTTCAGTCTTTTTCTTACAGGCTCTCGCCATCCATTCAGAAAAGGAAAAATGAATCTTGTGGGATTGAGGACCATTTTGCTTTTTTTTTTTTTTTTTTTTTTAATTTCATGGGTACTATCAATAAATGGTCAGCATACCTGTAATGATAAACCTCTACTTGTATATAAAAGTTTATCCATGCTAAATCTTTATTTGGAATGACATTATAACACATTTCAGCAGGGCAGAATCAATTGGAACTTGTGCTGCATTGACATAGTCTTTGAGAACTCAAGTCATCTTTATGTCATAATGAGACATCAGAATAGGTTCATTTTTTGAGGTCATTTTGTGTAGCTGTTATAAAATAAATGTTTTAATAAATAAAGCCTCTTCAAAATTTGAGATAGATATCATAAATGTTATATCTATTTGAAAAAATATATAATTTTTAAATTAAATGAAAATATAGGGATGAAAAAATGACCCAGTTTTTCCTCAAAAAAATTTAACATCTACCAAGATATGAATTATATGTACACAAAAAAACATAATTCAAGGTAAAGTATTTTAAAAGTAAAGCAGATATTTAAATAAAGGGATCTAGGAAAACTTCAGAAAGATAAGCCATTTTTATTCAAGGATTATATAATTATAAATTTTAATTCTTGGGGAAATGGAAGAAAATACATTTTATATAGCACCTTTTATGTATTAGGCCCTGTGCTATGTGTCTTACAAATAGCTTCTTATTTAATCCTCCTTCCTAATTAATTTTTATTTATTTTAGAAGAATGAACTGCAGAAACATCATTTTCCTTGTCAAACTTCTCATCTCTTCTTGCTATCAGGCCAGAGAAACAGGAGTAAAAAAACCATTTTATGGCTATCATTTCAGATCTATGATGGTATCCTCCGATTAGTCATGTCAGCTGTCAATTCCTCTGATATTGAGATAACTACCTTCTTCTTGATTGGGATCCCAGGTCTTGAGCACTTTCACATCTGGATCTCAATCTCTTTATGTCTCATGTACCTAGTTGCCATCCTAGGCAACTGCACCATTCTCTTCATCATCAAGACAGAGACTTCATTCCATGAGCCCATGTACTATTTCCTCTCCATGTTGGCTGTATCCGATCTGGGCCTGTCCCTCTCCTCCCTGCCCACTATGCTCAGGATTTTTTTATTCAATGCTACAGGAATCTCACCCAATGCCTGCTTTGCCCAAGAGTTTTTTATCCATGGCTTCACTGATATGGAATCTTCAGTCCTTTTGATCATGTCTTTTGATCGTTTTTTAGCCATCTGGAACCCACTGAGATATAGTTCTATTCTGACTGGAGCTAGAGTGTCTAAAATGGGACTGGTTTTTCTCATTAAGAGCATGCTTTTGGTGCTCCCCTTTCCTTTTACTTTAAAGAGGCTGACATATTGTAAGAAAAGTCTCTTGTCCCATTCTTATTGCCTTCATCAGGATGTCATGAAATTATCCTGTTCTGATAATACCGTCAACTTTTTCTATGGTTTCTTTGTTGCTCTCTGTATGATGTCTGACAGTGTAGTTACAGCCATATCATATGTACTCATATTAAAGACTGTGATGGACATTGGTTCACACAAGGAACGATTTAAAGCCCTGAATACTTGTGTTTCTCATATCTGTGCTGTTTGATCTTCTATGTGCCCATCATTACTTTAGCCTCTATGCACCGTTTTGGCAAGAAGTCACCACTGGTATTGATACTAATTGCAGATATTTTTCTGCTGGTGCCACCCTTAATGAACCCTATTGTGTGTTGTGTGAAGACTAGGCAGATCAGGGAGAAAGTCCTAGGAAAGCTAGGTCTGAAACAGAGATGATGGATCCAGATTTGGGTTGCTATTTATAATGAGAACAGAAGAATTTTTAAATAATATATATGCTATAGAAAACCCTCTCACTAGCACCAAAATTGCCACCATCATCATTGATACCAACACAACTATTGTTATTATCACCACAATCATCACCATCAGTAGCAACAACCCCATTTTGATGGAGTCAAGGCCAGAAATTGTCATATTATACTAGAGATTTTTTTATCAGTTTGACGATGATCCATTAACTATTATTCTTTGAGTCAACTATTCTATCAATTTTGTGTCCACCTTAATCTATTGATATCTAGTTTATGTCTTTCTATCTTTTCTGTAGTTAAATCATGAAAGTTATTACATATTCTTTGATGAATTCCAAGTATATTGTATTTATGGAATTCCATTGATTGAGCAATAGCTAAAGAGAAAATGAATTGATTTTGGTCAGTGTCAAATTAAGGAACATTTATTTAGCATTCACTATATTCCAGGCACTATGCTAAGTATTGAAATACAACTACAAGTAGAAAGACAACCCCTTCCCTTTAGGAGTTTACATTCTAATTATCCAATCCAATAAACTAAATGCACCTATTATGTGCAAGGCATTGAGCTAGCACCAGGAATACAAATAATAGAAAGACCAATTTTGCTCTCAAAGAACTATAACCTTACTAGGTGGGTGGGGGAGGGGAACATACAAAAAGAGGTTGAAAAGGAGAGAGAAGAGGACGCCATGGTACCTAGTGTAAGAGCACCTTGTTCTGTGTAGTTGAAATCAGGCAGAATAGCAGGTATAAAGTGAAGTGAGTCCAAAAGTTCAGTTTCTGCCCACCATAAAGGAAGACCTTGAGAGGAATTTGGAACCCTATCCTACAGTATTTCAATCATAGAGTACAAGAATCAGGTGGTATTAATCAAAACTTGTATTACCAGCATATGATTAAAAGTTTAACTTGGGAGGGGCATCTTATTTCATGACATTGAAATAAGACAACACAAGCAGAATGGAATGCTGGAAAACCATACATAAAAGGAAGCTGGAAAACAGGATGGGGGGAGGGGAGAAGAAGATGGAGATGAAGATTCTTTTCATGGAAGTATAGTAGACCAAGTATTGTGAGAAATTTGCAATGCTGCTAGGGTGCCTCCTCCTTAAAATGAAGGTTCTGGGAGGATCCAGCAAATCAGAAGAAGTTAAAGGAAGGGAATATCTCATATGAGAAGTAGTACAGCAATGGAGTGAGCATAAAAATAGCTAATTCCTAGAGACCATAGAAAAATCTGTGGCATGGTGGCTATATAGCCTAAAGAACGATAAAGGGGGATTTCCTTCTGATAAATCTAAATTGAGTCTTAATAGTCAGCAGCATATTTCCTTGGTACTCCTAATAAAATTACTTTTAAATGTTTTAGAATTTTTCCAGAAATCATATTTAAGTTTACTGACTCAATATTTCCTGAATATTCCCTCTTACTTTTCGAAAACCAAATAAACATTGGATGCTCCTAAATCAAACATCATTAATACTGACTTGTCAATTACACTTGAAATTTCATGTTACATTTAGACTTCTACACTTGTCTTACTGATCTCCAGCTTTGAGAGGTAAATAAATGAAAAATTGAGCTCTTATTTCCAGTTTTGCCTCCTAACTTGTTTTATACTCTTGGATATACTCCTCAGCTTTCCTGGACTTCTGGGGATTTTTATTTTTGTAAATGGTATAAATGAGGATAACTAGATTATCCCAGAGGTGATTGAAGAACCTAGAGGACACAGATGAGATGTTATCTCATATAAAGAGAAAAGTAAAATTACAGACACATGTACTTATAGGTTTCACTTTTATGCAGATTATTAAATCTTCATAAAGACTGATCATCTGTCATAGATCAAGTTTAAAAATTTTCACATTCTTAATTCCAGGTATAGATTAACATTTAACAAAACTAAACCCCAAATTTTATTGGAAGCTATTCTAAACTCTTTCATGACACTACAAAGAAAATAGCTAACTTAAGCTAAATTCTGAGATACTCAACTGAAAAACAGATGAATATTCCTTATTTTGGACATAGACTGTTTTTTTCCCAGAATTGTAAGAAAAACAATGGAGCTAAGATTCTGGTACAGAAGAAAGAGCACTTGATTCTGAATTGAAGGATTCTGTGACTTGGTCAAAAATACTTAAGCTTTCTATACTTTTCTCTTTATCAGCCCATTTTACAAAATGTTTGGAAGATCAAATGAACTGATATATGCTAAAATTCACAAGGCATAAAATTTTATATATATACATATATAATATATATGGGTTATTGTGGAAAAGGCAGATGATAGGGATAGGAGAGTAGAGACCAATTTAGAAATACCTGATGGTGTATTATTTAGCAGAGGATATATTCATCTATTCAGAGACTGAAGAATATAGTAGATCATGTGAATTCTCAAGTTCACTTCTGGCTTAAAGAATTTTAAGATTGCTAAGGAGTAGTACAGTCTCCTGCTAATTTCACCTTCATTAGCTGCTGATGGAAGGAGAATGGCATTATAGTCATAAGAATTGGTTATACTTATGTGAGTTGGACAAGTTAATTATTCTCATCTTCATCTATCAAGTGGGAATAACTTTCAAATTCTCTATTTCAGAAGGTTCTTTTTTTTCTTTTTTTGTTGCTAATATTTCTTTTTAAAATTTATTTTATTTCTAATTTATAGAATGAAACAAGCATTTCTATAACAGATTTTTTTTACAAAAAGATGACTTCATATCTATGTATGATTTGCTATTCTTTTTTTAACATACAGCAAATTTATCATGTGCATTTCTTTTTTCCCAATGTAATATATTCATTTATCCTCAAGTGATGCAATATTTAATTTATTCACAAGATTATTTCAAGACTCAAAGGAGTCTCAAAGGCATTGTATAACATATGAATTATCATTCTCTCTTTCCTCTTCCTCCTCCTCATCAATTCTACCACCATCATCACATTTGGCACTACTTAAAATATTTCAAAGTTACTTGATAAATCCTTAAGGTCCAGGAGCATACCATCAAAACATGAAGCAGTTCTCTCCAAAGACTTGATCTTGTCCCTTGTAGTAGTCCCTTGACTACTTGTCCCTTATCTTCTACATCTAGCTGCAAGAATATTAAATCTGTTCCTTGAAGGCTTAATTCAGCTCAGGGATTTATCTCTGGCAAAACTCCATGTTCACAAATAGACTGGGGAGATTTCTGCTCTTCCCCAGAGAATTTCTGGGAGTGGTGTGAAGTAGGAGAGGTGAGATCTTTGTGGTTAGAGATAAGCTTTGGTCAGCAATCTGTTGAGCACAGAGCCTGAAGAGCCTCCATCTTGAGTCCTTGCACATTTATCTCTTACATAGAGGTCTAGATTTTGGTAAGTTCTAAATACTCCAGTGAGCTCCAAGAAATTTTCAAGCATAGGAAAATAATTACAGGTGGAGGTGGAGGTGGGGGTAAGATCAGATGTTTTCCTGAGATGTCAGGAATAATCCCAAACACCTGAATGCATCTGAAGGGACCCAAGTATGTTTCACTATAAGTCTAAATGAGAATATATAAAGGCACTTGATGCAATTGGGTGCTAACATATGAGCATGAATATTAATATTCAGCTAAACAGTGGACAGGATGATCTTTGACCTCTGGAATTTTCAGTGTGTGTATGTGTGTGTGTGTGTATGTTTTTGAGGGTATTTTTCCTATATAAGTATATATGTGTAATAGTGAGTATATGTGTTCTCAGGTAAATGAATAAATACTAGAATAAATGAGGAAGGAAGTTTTGGAAGTGATTGAAGGTGAGTAGAGCCCTAAATCAGGGTAAAGGATAGGAAGGGAGTATATTCTGTTCAGTGACCATATAGATCTTGATGAAACTTTTCCCTTAATACTTTCAAGGCCCCAAACTTAGAGTTTGAGAGATAGCCTATACCTTTCTGGCAAGATGGAGCAGTAAAGAGGGTATTGATAGAGAATCTAACTCAGAATCCATGGAAATTATCCAGGAGCCAACTTGTATTGTTCCTGTTTACATCTCTGAGGAACAAGCTTTGAATTTTCTCTTAGGGGTATAGGATGCCAAAGTTATAAATTAATAATTTAGAAGACATTCAATCCAATCCCCAACAAATTTAGTAATCCTTTCCATACCATGGCTAATGAAAACCTCCATTGATGATGGGACAGTTTCTCTGTCCTTCTATCTCTCTTCCTGGCTTTTTACCTTCTCTCCCCTTTTCTACCTCCCTCATTTTCTATCTCTTTCCTTCCCTTCCTACCTTTCTCCATTCATTTCTCTCAGATCAAAGGTTCTTAGACTTTTTTGTGTATCATAGACCTTTCTGGAATTGTGGTAAAATTTATGGACCCTTTCTCATCTAATGTTTTTTAAATGCAGAAAGTAAAAATATGATTACAAATGAAATCAGTTATATTTAAATATAGTTATTGAAATATTTTAAAAGATCATTTGATATAAATTATACTTGTCCTCTATGTACCAAAAGATGCATAAATTTCCATTCATATCATTTTAGATCTGGAAACAGAATTTGTCTTCCTTCTCACCATGTCAGACCTCAATACCTCTGAGATTAAGCTCTTTTTCTTGATTGGGATTCCAGGATTGGAACATACTCACATATGGATTTCTATTCCTATCTGCCTTGTGTATTTTATTGCCATCCTAGGCAACTGTACTATCTTGCTTGTAATTAAGACAGAAATTTCTCTTCATGAGCCAATGTATTATTTTCTCTCAATGTTGGCCATCTCTGATCTGGGACTTTCCCTCTCCTCCTTACCTACTATGCTAAGAATCTTCTTGTTCAATGCACCAGGAATCTCCCCCGATGCCTGCTTTACTCAAGAATTCTTCATCCATGGCTTCACTGTTTTGGAATCATCAGTGCTTCTGATCATGTCCTTTGATCGTTTTATAGCCATTCACAACCCTCTGAGATACAGTTCTATCTTAACTGCTGCTAGAATTTCCAAAATGGGGTTGGTCATGGCAATCAGGAGCTTCCTTTTAGTGCTTCCATTTCCTTTGACTCTAAAAAGGCTGAGCTATTGTCATAAAAAGCTCTTGTCCCACTCCTATTGTCTCCATCAAGATGTAATGAAGCTGGCATGCTCTGACAACAGGATCAATGTTGTTTATGGCTTTGTTGTTGCCCTCTGTACCATGATGGACTTGGCATGCATTGCTTTGTCCTATTTGCTAATCCTAAAGACAGTTCTTGGCATTGCCTCTTTCTCAGAGAAACTCAAAGTTTTCAACACCTGTGTCTCTCACATCTGTGCTGTGCTCATCTTCTATGTGCCCATCATCACCCTAGCTGCTATGCACCGCTTTGCCAAGCACAAATCTCCACTTGTAGTGATCCTTATTGCCAACATCTTCCTGCTGGTACCACCTCTGATGAATCCCATTGTGTACTGTGTGAAGACTAGGCAGATCCGAGACAAGATCCTAGGAAAATTGTTTTCCATATGCCATTGAAAAAGGTTGATGTTTTCCCTCACTTTTATAAACTTTATAGTGTATAGAGTACTGAAAATTTATAAAATACTGTGTAAAGTACTGGAAAAATATAAAGCTTAGATTAAATGTAGTCCCAGATAGCAGGAACCCCCCTTACAGTTGGGTGGTATTCATAATATACAATTAAATACAATACATAATGCTACATAATAAAGTGCCTAAAACTGATGGTAAGAAATTGCTATATGAGTTTTAAGGAGAAAAGGTAACCTCTGACTAGTGAAAATCAAGGAAATCAAATTGATTGTATAATGTAATTGATTTTATTTTGTATCAGTACCAACAATCTGTGTAACTGTCACATGTCATTTGTCTCTGAGTTAACTTTGGAAGTTCAGCTTGCATGTAAATAGCTCAATGCCTCTGATTTTAATTTAGAAGTACAGTTTTCCTACTAATTACTGTTCATTCCATTCTGTTGTTCTTAAAATATGTTACCCTTAAAGGATACAGGTGCATAACAAGGTCAGTTATCTCTATAATACTATTGTTGAAAAAAAGATTTGATCAATTATTGCTGTGACACTAATTAACTATGCAGGAGATACCACCAGGAGCTCCAGAGTACCAAGGTAGTAAAAGTGGTTAGTTGTTGCTTGCCTTACATTCAGGATATCCATTAAATCATATTGTCCCTTAAATTTATGATGTTTCTGACTTTGTAATCAATTACATTGTTTTTCCCTATCTGTGTTGCTACCTTCTAGTTTTTGGATACCCCTCCTTTTGTTCATAAAAATGATCTGTCAGCCCTCATTCTGGGTGTTAACTAATTGAGGAAACTGGTTCTGTTTACTGGAAAATTTGTGCTTTGATAATAAATTGTGCTTGGAGCTGTGTGTCTAAGTTTACTTTAATTTCAGTCATGACATTGGGTTGATCAAAAGCTTTATGAAAGAGCTGGAATTATAGATAAGCATAAAAAAGATAGATATAACAATAGAAAGATATAGGACATATGAAGAAAACTAAGTATAAGGAATTAAGTGAGCAAAAATATGAAAGTAGAAAAATACTGGCTGTGTAGGAAATAATGAAGCATATATTTAGAAGTGGAAGGCATTTTTGATATTTTAATTCCAAACCCTGGTTAGGTCACTTAACCTATCAACCTCAATTTCCTCATCTGTGAAAAAAGGATAATACAGTATCCAGAGTAGTGGCATGATAATAGATAAAAAAAAGCATGTAGACTCAGAATTAAAATTTCTATATTAAATGAGACAATTTGTAAATTTCTTTGTAAACTTTAAAGCCCTATATAAATATTAGCTACAATTAAGTGTATGTGTATATATATTTGTGTTTTTTATACACATCTACATATATGCACATACACACAAATACACATATTTGAACAGCTTTTTCAGCCTTGGATAATAGGAGATCCCTCATGAATATCCTTGAATATCTCTAATTATAAAAACTTGTGATAAGTGGCTGGTTGTAAAATATAGTCTTTATAATTTATAGTCCTGCCAAAGATATATTCATAAATACCCTACTCTTCCCTTGCTTTCTGTAATCTACAGGAAAAATAGCATATTTAACAAATTAACTAGCTAAGGTTGTTTTACACACACACACACACACACACACACACACACACACACACACACACATTTTTTTCCCAACAAAAGGTGGTCTCCAACTATATGCCTCAAAAATGTCTGAGTTTTACTTAGATAGACAATAACACTGACTCAGGGTATTATGTAGATCTAATGTTATAATAAGGAACATTATTCAGCATATCTAAAAATAAGAGAATCTCTCATCACTTTTTTTGATCTTCCATTCTCATTTAGGGTTTTCACTTTCTTAATCACAAGTGACAAATCCTAGAACTCTGACCATTTAATCATTTACTCAATTGTTCATTTCTTTATTTACTAATTTGTTTAATCCATCTGTCTGTCTGCATATCTATCTATTATTTACCTTGATTTTGTTTTTAATGGTTGTGATTTTCTGAAATGTAGTTACAAAGAAAACTGTAACATTGCAGAAAACCCAAATTGTAAAGAAGCTTCCAAAATGTAAGCTGTGATGATACTAGTTTACTTTGTGAACCCCGCCCCCCCAAAAAAAACCCTTGCTAAAACTGCTCCTAGTCAGTAGAGGTGGAAGGAAAAGAATAACATTTTGTTTCATTTTTGAATTTCATAGGAACTCTTTATGAAGTAAAAAAAAAATTAAGGAAGAAAAAAAAGGAAGTTAGAATGCACTTGTACTTCGATATCACTCTTCTCTATGACTAGGAGTTCATGGGACTAGGAGACATAGGAGTTCATTCATTTGAATGATAGATTCCTAGGCAACTGTCAGCTTTCATAAAACTTTCCCTTTTTCCACTCTTATTTTTTTCTCCATTCTTTCTTCTAGTTCATTATTTTGTCTTCTTGCTTCCACTAATATTTTTGAATCTGTGTCAAATAAATACAGGGAATGGACAATTTCGTACTTTACTTCTGCATTTATTTGAAATATTTTAATTTCATGTTAGCATGCTCATTCATATTCTGCATAATAGATGGCGCTCTCACGCTTTTCTAGTCATAAATGGAGTGATGTGTATTTGTTCCAATAACTTTTTAGATGATGTTTTCAGCAATGTTTTAGTATGATGTTCAGCGATGATTCAGATACCTTCAATGGGAATGAAAATAGCATTAAGGTCAATTACTACACTGACAGTAAATTATTTAATTTGAAAAGGCTTCAAGCCAAGACTAAAGTGGAAGGAGAGTTAGGATGTGATTTTTTATTCACAGATAATTGTACATTCACTGCAGTCTCTGAGACTGAGATTGTTTGAATTGATTAATGATACTGCTAATTTTGGCCTAACAATTAACACCAAAAAACCAGAAGTTTTCTACCAGCTAGCACCATACCATTCATACATAGAATCCTCAGTTACAGCAAATGGAGAAATTATGAATGCTGTGGATAAGATCACTTACCTTGGCATTATACTTTCCATGGATATATATCTATCTGATAAGGTTGACACACACATTGCCAGACTTAGCACAATATTTGGGAAACTCTGAAGGAAAGTGTGGAAGAAAAGAGATTTCAGACTGTCTACTTAGATGAAGGTCTACAGAATTATTGTGCTGACCTTATTGTTGTATGCCTGTAAGCTTACTATGCCAGAAAATTGAACCACATCCATCTGAATTGTTTTAGAAAGATTCTGAAGATCACCAGAAAAGATAAGGTATTAGATAGTGAGGTCTTTTCTCAAGCAAAACTGCCAGGCATTCAAACTCTGTTGCAGTGATCACAATTCCAAGGGGCTTGCCATGTTGGTCAAGTGCCAAACCTACATTTCTCTAAAAGACCATTTTACAGAGAATTCACAAAAGGCAAGCACTCACATGGAATTCAGAAGAAGTTATACAAAGATACCCTCAAGGTCTCTCTGAAGAACTTTGGAATTCATTGTGAGACATGAAAGATGCTGGCCCAGGACCACCCAGCACGGGCAACCTACAAAGTGCTATGCTATATGAGTAGCAGAATTGTGATAGCTCAAAAGAAACCTGAGATACACAAATGAGAGACATCTTCACTACAAATGTTTAATTGGACTATCTGTGCTTGACCCATGAGCCCTCCAAGCTCGTATTGCTCTGGTCAGCCACACTCAGACAACACTGTACCTTTACCCTAATATAGTGATATCATTTTGATCCTCTTCTAGAACAAAGGAGAACAATAACATTTAGAATCTTTTAACATTCTGCTCTTACATATAAACTTTGTCATTTTTGCATATACTCTTTTATAATTTTTTAATATTTCTTTTATGTGTAGACTTTTTTTTAGCATAAATTGGTATATATTTCCAAAGTATTTTTTAAAATTTAGGTATCATAAATACAAAGCCAGAAGATATGTTGGAGACTATCTAGTCTAATCTTTTCATATAACAGTTGAAGAAAAGAGGCCTGTAAATTACTTTTCAAGGGTCACACAATAATAAAGCAGTACTCAAACCCCAGTCCTATAACACCCAATCAAACATTGGTTCTTCTGTATCACATTGTCTGAATAGTATTATTTTTGACATAAATATTCTCATTGCTTTCTTACTATTGAATAATTGTGCACCATTTATAAATCCAATTTTATCGAAATGAATATTTCTTTTTTTCTATAATGTTATTGTTTGTTTTGGACAGAATTAAATTTTTTTTTAAATCAATAGTCACTGAAATTATTAAATTTAGTGTTTCTTTGTTTTCCTTTTCCTTTATTTAACAATTAGGAAGATATTTGTCTTAAAAATTTTTTGTAAAGTTTTTTCTTTTTTCTTATTTTAGAATATTTAGGTATTATCAGTTCTTCAAAATTTGATAGAATTCATATAATTAAATCCACCTGCAGCATGGACATTTGCTAGTTTCTTAGAACTAGCTTAATTTTTTTTCTAATATTTACTGTTTAAAATCTCTATTTCATGTTCTCGTATTTTGTGTATTTTTTGTTTCTAGTTGTTTCCTTATTATTTTTGCACTCAGTTTTACTGTAATATGGCTATACATATTGCATTTTGATAATTATTTTTATATCTTCACTTTATTGGTCACTGTTTTCTTTTGTCTTTGTATGGGTTAGGGGTTGAGAGAAGATCTCTTTTTACTCAATCACCTTAATTAGGTTAACAAAAGGTTTTTCATTTTAATTAATCTTTATTTTAAGAAGCTTATAATTTCACCAGTTTTCTGATGAATCTATTCAATAGAAATGTAAATGGATAATATGAACATACATACATACACACAAATGCATTTACATATGTGTATATAAACACATGTTAATTGGGACATATAGTATCTTTAAAGTTTGGGTGAAGGTGTAAGTCTTTTGGGGATCATCATATGTGTGCACATGTATGCATGTATATACAAACACATGGAAATACATACATGTATGTCTACATGTAATTATATGTTTATATGAAATATATATAATCCCATAGACATCTCAAAGTTCAAGTGACCAAAAAGAATTTATATTTATTTCTCTTCAAACCAAGTACCTTTCCTTTTTTATGTCAAGAATACATATGTTCAAGGAGTTTCCATAATAGAAACAGAAAATATCTTTGGGTGTTGAAGATATCAAATATCACAGATGGGCTTATCCATATATTGGGAGGTATTTTTAATTTCTGGAAAATCTGTTCCAGAGACATAAAAACATCTGTGTGTTATATATTTGGCATATAAATACATTTCTTATACATTTGCACATATATACATATAAGCACTATATAGGACTTTCCAAAAGTCTTAGTACATTTTAAAACTTTTGATTAGAAATAGAATTTGAGGATATAGTATATATTCATTTTTATGTTGAGAGTTTTATTTTCTATTATCCATCACGATACTTTGAGAGCTGTTCATACATTATAACTATAATTTACCTAGTACATTTCACACATTATTTCCTTTAATTCTTAATGCAATATTAAGGGATAAGTACTATAGAAAGCATGATTCTATATTACAGATAAGGAAACAGGCTGAAAGAGTTTTAGGAACTTATTTTATGAAGAGAGTAAGTTTCAGAAGCTGAATTTAAATGAGATTTGCCTTCATCTGGATCTGAAACACTGTCTACTATATCATGCTGCTACATGTTTCATCATTCAGTTGAAAACACATGCTTCAGTGATGGTACAATGGCTACATTGTTGTATTTAAAATCAGGAAGGTGTATATTCCAATTCTCCTCTTTTGACACAGATTATAATTCTCTGTTTGATTTTCCTCGTGTGCAGAATAGAGACAATTATTATGTATTGTCTGTTTATCTAATGAATGTAAAGTACTTGCTATACTTGAAACTGCTACATAAATATACTATATATTTGTTTCCAACATTTGTGGGTACCCACTCCAAAGGTACAGGGGATAGCTCATTCATGCTTTCCTAAACTATGCAATTACTCTTTATGCCCTTCCATAAATAGTCTTGTTGTTTTTATTATTATCATTGCTGTCCTTGTCATTATACACAATTAACCATCCCAAAGTATGCACAGATGTAGGACACAGATGTAGGATGAAAAAATAGTTTTAAGTCATGGTAAAGGAAGTACATTATTTAATTATGATTCAAGAAAGGCTCATTAATGATCATCATGTTAATCTGCCTGTGTTTGTAATTGTATCATCTTTTTTCTTCATCCCTAAACCCCCATTCCCTCCATCCCCAAAATCTTATAATCAGAAAGCTTGAAGTAGCACAATACATCTAAGAAAAAAAAATGGTTCAAGTTTTAGTCACTGCTAGCAATGGAGAGCTTGGATAATGCGATCCCTGATCTGTTTGGTCTTCACACTGTAGACAATGGGGTTCATCAAGGGTGGGACCAACAGGTAAACAAACCCCATGACCACCTGAATCAAGTGAGGAGCTTGTTTCCCAAATCGGTGAATGACTGATAGACCTATCATAGGTATATAGAAGAGGAGTACTGCACAGATGTGGGAGACACATGTGTTTAGGGCCTTAAGGCGCTCAGCCTGGGAGGCAATGGCCAACACAGTGTGGAGAATCAACACGTAGGAGAGAAGGATGAGCATGGAGTCCACACCCACAGTGGAAATGATAACAAACATGCCATAAATGCTATTGGCAGTAATGTCAGCACAAGCCAGCTTCATGACCTCCTGATGGAGGCAGTAGGAGTGGGTGAGAACTTGGGAATCACAATAGGGGAAACGTTTGAGCATGAAAGGAAGTGGAAAGATGAGTGCCACACTCCGACCCAAGGAGCCCAGCCCAATTCTGCTGACCACCCTGTTGGTAAGAATGGAAGCATATCTCAGAGGACGGCAGATGGCAATAAGGCGATCAAATGCCATGGAAAGTAGCACTGAAGACTCTAGGAAAGACAGGCAGTGGATAAAAAACAGCTGAGCAAAGCAAGCATCATGGGCAATCTCTCGGGCACCAAATAAGAAGATACCCAGTACTGTGGGAAGAGTGCATATGGATAGGCCCAGATCTGTCATTGCCAGCATAGACAGAAAAAAATACATGGGCTCGTGGAGTGAAGATTCTGTCTTGATAATGAAAAGAATCATGCAGTTCCCCAGGATGGACACAAGGTACATAGAAAATATAGGGATGGAGATCCAGATATGGATATGCTCCAGTCCAGGGAAGCCACTTAAGAGAAAGGTAGAAGTTCCAAGAGTGCTGTTTCCAAACGATTCCAGAGTCATGATGGAAGAAGGAAAGTTCAGGTTCCCATTCTGATGAACTGAACAGTCACTGTGGGCAGCGGAAGCCTGGATAGGAATTCAAATGATGAATTATACAGCATCACAAGTCTTAGATCTTGCAAGGAAACTTAAAAATCATCCAATCAAATTTTACCATTTTCCAGAGAAGGAAACTAAGATCTAGAAGAGCTATATAATTTCCCCAGTATCACACAGTTAGCAAATGCAAGGTTTAAAATTGACACCTATCTTCTGCTGTCAAATTTGGGGATCCTTCTACAATATAATATTGCCTTAATAAACCTAACACTGGAAATATTCTCCAGAAGTCATCCAAACCATCTTCATATCGCTAGACAAGACTTCATTTGATTTAAAACAAAATCAGGACTATATTTTTCCCTGTTCTTAAATGTCCCTCCAAATTTTATTCTTATGTATGCCTTGATTCTTTATTTCTCTTTTTATCATTTATCCCATTGGAAATTCTTGCTAATATCTAGTTTTAGTTACTTTTGCTTCCTTTATTGTGTATCTTTCTTCTAGTCTATAGATGACCCTTATCACTGATAAAAAAAAAAATAGGACAAGTAACTACAGCATGGGACTTGTGAGAAAAATAACATCGGTTTAATCCCAATATATGCTGAACTTCCTATAGAGAAACAGATTTTTTTTTCATGAAAGATTCATTCCTAATCCTGACTAGAAATTGTGTCTTAATCAAGGGCATAGATTGAACTCCAAACCCAAACATAAATTATAGTCTAATCCTACTCAAAGACTAAGCTCTGAAGCTGATAAAGACTGAACCCTAACGTTGCTTAAATATTGACCTTTTATCATGCAACATAATAATTATTGTTATAACTACATTTATGTAGCACTTGTTATATGCCAGGCCCTGTGCTAAGTGTTTTACAATTATTATTCTCATTTAACTACAATGACACTGGGAGTTAGGTACTTTAATATCCTCATTTTACAGCTGAGAAAACCAAAGAATATGGAGATAAATGACATCTCCAGGGTCATACAGTTTGTGAGTGTTTGAGTTTAAATCATCTGGACTCCAGATCATGGCATTCTCTCTGCTGGACCACTTTGCTATCAAAGAATGAACTCGAACCCTAGACCAGTCCAACATTTAACCCTAACTAGGTATTTCATAAACATTTACCATTAGTGACAAGGGGAAGTGGGAAAAAAACATTATATTGTTCATTGCATATTATCCTCATTGTTGGGAACAGACCCTATCGAACATAGAATATTTGAATTAGAAATGCACATAAGGTTATAGAACAAAGGATATGAGAAGTAGGTGACAACTTAGAACATAAAATAGCAAAGCAAAAAGGGATTTTTGAATATAGAACACAGAATGTTAGAGAAAAAGGAATTTTGGAGCATAATCCATTATAATGTAAAACAAACCAAAAATGTTATATATCAACTCCCTCACTTAACACAAAGGGAAATCAGAGGATATGAAGTGACTTGCCTGTGAGGATATGGCAGAGCTGAGTTCTCTTGATTCCCAGCATAATGCTCTATCCATTTCCCAAAGGTAATCTCTATGGGCAGGATTGTTAGTCCATGCTAAAATTTTGTTTGGTATTATTCCTCCTATTGGTCTGTATATGAACTCTCAAATGGCCTCTTCTTCAGTAATTATTTTGTAAAGGATTCATTCATCCTTCAAAATCTTAGAATCATTCTTGAATCTTCACTTTTCATAAACACACATTCAAAGAGTTGCCTCTAACTTTCTCTGGAAGTTCGCCAATCCCCTCAATATCTTCCTTTATACTGGTTCCTTCCCTAATTACCTTAAAAAATTCTCAAGTCTCTCCCATCAAAAAAATCAACAATTTCTACTAGACACCCCTTCAAAAGATCATTCTATTACTTTCCTTCTCTCAGTTAAAATAACTTTATAAGCTACCTCTAGAGCTTGTCTCTCATTCAAGTCTTTGTAGTCTGACTAGTGTCATCATCCAACTGAAATAGCTTTCTCCCAAGTTATTAATTATTTCTTTATTTCTGAATTAGATTCCCTTATATTGTCTAGAAGTAAACATCCATGTCATTTTCCAGTTCTCTCCTTATGATGTCACCTCTACTTTAATTATTATCCTTATTTTCTCTAGTCAGACTAAACTTTGGCCTATGCCCTGAGAACACTTGGCTCAGATAGATGAGCTGCTCTTGTAATCTTGCCCACAATAGTAGGTACTCCTCTTCTCAGTCATCTCAAATTCAAATCCTCTTTCCTCCTTCCCTTTCTCTCTCCCTCCCTCCCTCCTTCCCTCTCCTTCTCCTTCTCCCTCTCCCTCTTTGTCTCTCTGTCTCTGTTTGTCTTTGTCTCTGTCTGTTTCTGTCTCTCTCTGTCTCTGTCTCTCTCTCCCCCCACCTCTCTTTCTTCCCCTCTCTTTTTTTCTTCAGCCATTAGTATGTCAGTGGTTAACAAGAATCATCAAACATGGGGAGGATTCTGGGAAGATGGCAGAGTAGGTTGGCACATTTCAAGTTCTTCCCATTTACCCCACAAATAGAACAAATATGCATCTCAAAACGAACATAGACTGGTGAAAAATCAAGAAGATTTGGGGCAGAACAGGGGTCCTCCCAATATAACAGGAGAAGATCTGAAGAAAGACCCCAGGCTAGGAATTAACCTGTCCAAAGTGCAAACACTTCTGAACTAGCTCTGAAGAAAGCTCAAATGGGGATTCCTCAGGCTAGCTAGGTGTGGCTGAAGCCTGAGCAGGAATCACAGAGATTTTACCTTCCAGACTGTTGAATTGGGATCTGAGTCAAGGAGAACTGAGTGAACCTTGGCTGATTAGGAACATCAGGCCCAGATGAGCCCTGGGCAAGAAGGAACCAGTATCTGGTGATTGCAGAAGCCTTGGGGCAGGGATGTTGCTGTCTGTGGGCACTTGAAGTTGGGGACAGCTCTTTGTTTGGGGTTCCTGGTTAGAAAAACACAATTAAAATATATTGGAGCTACAATTAGAATCATACAAGATTATCAGCAGCTACAGTAAAGAACCACAGGTCCTGGAATCATATGTACTGACAATCAAAAGAACTAGGCCTATGGCCAAAAATATATCCAGCAAAAATTATCTATAATTTGAATGAGAAAAAAATGTGTCAGGGCCCGAGAATGAGAAAACACAGGCCTATGCATAAACTTTAGACTGAGTGATTAACTACACCTTGAGACTGCTGGACCATATCCGTGCCTTCCACTCCCTATTACTCGACCCCCATATCCTTACACTCCTCACCCTGCTGCCCAACCCCCGTGTCCTTGCATTCTCCGCTAATTACCTAAACCCCATCTGCAATCGGACCAGCCTGACCACCTCCACATTCCTGCAACTCCTCATCCCTAACGGCATTGGCCTATTTAACCCTAGCTCTTTTGTTTCAATAAACGAGACTATTCCATCTGCCATGTAGTCTCCTTCCTCTCTCTCGCCTATTCTCTCCCTTCAGGTCGGGTCCTCCTCGCCCCCACGAATTACTAAAGTCCCGGTGGACGGGACAAAAATGGACATTCAATGAACTTGCAGATTTTCAGAACTTTCTATCAACCATACTCAACTTAACAAAAAAATTAACATATAAAAGCCAATATCAAAAATCAAATTTAAGGAACTGAACATGGACAAACTGTATAAACATGTTTAAATTGTTTATGCTTTTTTTACATAGGAAATATATGCTATATATTTAAGATACATATCAACAATAGGGTAAAATAGTAATCATGTTATACAAATGAGGTACAGAGGAAGCATAGACACAGAGTCATTAGAAAGGGAAGGAGGGCTTGTAGTTCTGAAAATCTATTCACAAAGGGAATGGGTTCAATAGGCAACACTACATATATGCCATGAGGTATAGCACCCTCCAAAATTTATAAAGAAATCAGGGAGGAGGGATGGATGGATAGGGAAACAAAGGATGAGGGAAGAAGTCAAAGGAGTGATCCTTGAATAGGAGAAGTTTAAGTAATAGTAAGGCAAGCTATAGAGCAGAATTTAATTAAAGAGGCAGGAGGGATAGGAAAGACGTGTGTGGATGTGAGATGTATGTGGATGTGGGAATATGTATGTGTATGTATATATCTACATGTGTATAAATAAATATATTTTTTCTTAATTGTAGCTTTCTTGGATGTGATGGGGGATATGAAAGGTGGAAAAAAAGAATAAAGTACATAAAGTACACAGCAGAAAACCAAAGAACAATTTACAAATAAGTAAAGAAAAAAATGAACATTCATGAATATAATTTCTTCTACTAATATATATAACATATAGATATGATTTTTTATATATGTATACTTTCTTGATCTGGTAATTTGTTTTTATGTATTTTGAATCCTTTCTGATACTCTGCTGGACACACGACAATGTTCTATTTTGTTTTGCTTTATTTTATTTTGTATTCCTTTTCTCTTTTTCTTTTTTTTAACGCTATTTTTTCAAATAAAATAAATTTTAAAAAATCATCATCCATGATATACTGGGATCTGAAGAGCCGTGATGTGTATAGCACATTCAGATATATGATAGAGAATGACTCACAACATCCATCTAGGATAGAAAAATGATTGGAACTTCAGAGAGACCCCAAATAAAGCCCTGAATCAGCAATGCATTGAAGTTGCTATTGAAAAGAAAATAATCTTTCTAAATTAAGGCATATATGTCAGGAAATTAGGAAATTTTGGATTTTTAAAATTTTTCACTATTTTCCTGTGATCTGGGATTTTATAGCCTATCATAATATAGAAGAGGTTCAAAGTCAAAGAGAAATTAACTAATCTGGGAAAAGACATGCAGAAGTAAATATGAGAAAGATAAGTTTATGAAGTTTTGATAAGGAAGATGGAGGCTGTTGAATTATTTGGAAATGTGTCTGGAAGTGTCCTATCTAGGTCCGTGGTTCCTCTTTGAGGTGGATTCTTGAGCATCTTGACATTTTAATATTTGTCCCAGTTTCATGAATCTTAGTGATCATGAACACTAATATAATATAATATAACCTGATAATTATTTTACTAAATCTCACTGGTACTACACAAATTTAGGGTCTTCAGCAGAAATGAAGTCAAGAATAAATAAAAGTTTTGTCAAGATGATTTTGTCATGTTTGACTTAAAACACCTTTGGGGTTTTCTTGGCAAAAATAATGCAGTGGTTTGCCATTTCCTTCTCAGTATATAGATGAGGAAACTGAGGCAAACAGGGTTAAGTAACTTGCCCAGGGTCATATAGCTTCTGAAGCTTATTTGATGTACTGCCTGTTTCCTAAGCCCAGTGTTTTATCCATTGTGCCTCCTAGCTACCCTTAAATAAACTTAGGATCTCATAAATAAAAAGAGGTTAAGAAGGACTTTAAAGCAGGAATTTTTTTCTACAATATGACAAGTAGTCATCCATGTTTTACTTAGACATTTTTATAAAGAGAAACTCATTATTTGCATAGCTTTAATTATAAGTAAGGTCATTGTATCCAACTGAAACATACTTCTTTACAACTTTTAGTCTTCTGTCTTAGTTCTTTCTTGAAACACCGAGAGTAAGTCTAATCCCTCTGTCACATGAGAGCACTTAAAATATTTGAAAATGGTGATCATCACTGGGAATGACTTTACTGTTCTCATCAATGTAAAGATTCAAGACAACTCTGACAGACTGATGATGAAAAGTTCTATCCATATCCAGAAAAATAACTGCTTGTGTTTGGATAAAGATTGAAGCATACTTTAAAATTTTATTTTTCTTGAGGTTTTTTTTTTGAGGGGAGGGAGAGAACATATGTTTTTTTTTTCCCACAACATGACTTTTATGGAAATGTTTTACATAACTTCACATGTGTCTTCACAATGAAGAGGCTGGGGAGGAGAAGGGAGGAAGGGAGAGGATTTAGAGCTCAAAGTTTTAGAAACAAATATTTAAAATGTTTTGCATGTAACTGGGGAAAAGCAAAATATTAAATTAAAAAAAAGAATATGGGAAGGGTAAAAATAGTGATCATTTCCCCTCTTTCATTTTAATCTTCCACTCTTTAGGTTCAAGATTCCTAGTTTTTTCAGTTGCTCTTTATAGGATACATCTGATATTTACATACACACAAAAATATATGTACTTGTGTATTATGTATGTATATGTATATTTATGTATGCATGTGCATAGATACCCATAAGTATGTATCCATACATATATGTACCCACACAATACACATATTATACAGCTTTACACAGACATACAATTATATATATATGCATACATATATGTGTGTATACACATACACACATATATACTTTTTGTTTGTTTCTTTTTAACATGATCTGGTCTAAACACACCTCAATGTCTTCTTCATTGAGACAGCTTAATTTTCAACCTGGGTTTTAGGCTATTGAATTTAACTCTTTTCAATATTATTTTTAGTTTTCATTCTGTAAAGATAATTTGGATCACTTTCATCTAAGTCATTGAATACATATATATGTATATTTCATATACCTATATGAAATATACTATATGAATTTGTTATATGTAATAAATGCATATATTAAGATATAGTTTTATAGAAATAAATAGATAAAAATGATAAAGATAGAGATAGAAACAGAGAAAGAAATAAAAAGTGAGAAAGAGAAAAAGAGAGAGGAGAGACAAGAGAAACAGAAAAAGAAACAGAGTCAAAGAGAGAGAAACAGAGAGTTGAAGACAGAATCAGAAACAGAAAGACAACATAGTTCCAATACTTAACTCATGACTCAGTCCATATAGAGTACCAAGACCTGTGTGTTGACTTCTTCTAGGAAGAATTCACCTCTTACTTTTCATTGCTCATTCTGTAATCCCATATGAAGTATCTCAATATGATAAGAGAACAGCATTGTTCTGTGGCTTGCAAACCTTCTTTTGTCAAAACAACTGGCCAAATGGGAGGCGAGTACCTCAAAAATACTTCTTAAAGACGAGAACAGAAAAACAAATAGTAACCAGCATGGGGTGCATGATAGGAGAACACAAAAGAATCTCTATCTTGGTTATAGGTCTGCTAAAGATATCATCATGAAATGTTTCAATGAACCTATTGTGTTTTTCTCTACATTTATTTCCAGAACTGTTAGTTACTTTTTTTCTCTACCCCTAGGCTTGGAATCTGAAGCACAGAGCTGATAGGTCTAAAGTATGATGAACAAATCCACAGCTTGCACATCATCCACTTTATACTCACTCATCTAATTCCGATCCAGAAGCTTTGAGTTCACAGGGAAAGAATGGGAAGATGCAAGTCCTTGGAACCTGTTTAAATGAGTGATAGACAATGGAAATACCTAGAATAGAGAGTTTGTGAGTCTGGTAGGATAAGAAGATGATGGAAAATTGGCTGCGGCAATAAAGTGACAAACAAGTGAAACTAATGAAATAGGAGCAAGGAAGTTCAGCTAAATGACAATTTGTGGAATATTATTCTCTGGTCTTTGCCATATTACTAAAGCTTTCAATCTTCTTACCTTCTGGCTTCATGTCTTCATTATAGTTTTTAACCTTCTCCAAACAAAGTTGCCCTTTGCATTTAAATTTTAATGTCTGTGGCTCTGAGGTCCTGTAAATGAGTGGAAGGGAAGTGGGAAGTAAGGGAACAGATCATAATACCCAATAGGATAGGTGACAAAGAAAGGCTATGTTCTCTGCTCTCTGGGAGTTTGGTATGGCTACCGGGAGAGAAAGAGCTTAATGTCATCCCCTGGCAGAATTTAGGCCTTGGGGAATAGGAAGGAACAAGCCCAGATTTTAGTAATTTATTGCTCTTTGTCAAACTAGAAGAAAATCTGAAGTGGATTACTGCAGGGTTTTTATCCTCAGTCCCATAATAATAATTTTTTTTTCAAAATTACTTGGATAAAAGTATGAAAAGCATATTAATCAGATTTATAGGTGACAAAAAGCTAGTCAACAGTATTAATATATTCGATAACCAGACCAGGATCTACTAGGATTAAAAATGAGAGACTGGATTTTGAAAAGATGAAATTTAATCAGCATTACATGATGTCTTGGCCTTCAAATAAATAAAAAAACCCAACATTTAGAAGTAGAGACTAAGGAAAAGAGACTAGTCAACAATTTCTATGAAAATACTGCAGTAGGAAAAATTCAGTATAGTGGATTACAAGGTTAATATAACTACAGCTTGACATAGCATCCCCAGAAAGGGAAATGCATGAGTAAAGACAGTGTTTAAGACTACAGAATTGATGATTCCACTGTCTTCTGTCCACCTTAAATACCTATTCAGTTCCAGATATCAAGTTTTAAAAAGGCATTGATAAACCTGAGCATAAAACCTAGATTGTAGGAATGGAGAAATGACATAAAAACGATCTTTATAAGGAATGGGGACACTTATCATGGCAGTGATAGATTGGAATTAAGGCAAAATTATCTGTATTTGCTGGAAGGGTTGTGAAATAAAAATACCATTAGGCTTTATTTTTCTTTCCCCAGAGGACTGACCCAGAGCCAAAAAGGGCAAAAAGATGGAATTTTAGAAAGACAGAGTTTTTTTATTTTTTTATTTTTGGTTGTGTTTCTGAAGAAGAAAAGATAATTTAAAAAACCCATTTCCAAATTTTAGAGCTGTACAGAAGTAAAATAGATGGCCTCATGATGTTATGTGATCTCTAATATTATAAATCTTCTCTTAAGAGCTAGATGACTAATCAATTAAGTTGTTACTAATTACCTGACATATTCCAGACACTATGCTATTCAATAGGAATATAAGCAACAAGAATGAAACAAGTTCTACTCTAAGTGAACATACATCCTAATGGGAAAGATAAGCATGTGCACATACCAAAAATATATATATATATATAAAGGTAGCATGTATGTGCATATATATGTATATATATCATTAATACATGAGAATACTCAAGTTCAATCTCTGATGCTTTACTCTGAGTAGTGGCTGAGTTTATGAAACTGAATCAATGGAAGTAGTCAGTCAAAAAGCAAACATTTGAACTTATAATTGTACCACGGATAGACCTCAATGTTAATTGTCCTGCTTAGAACTCTGCATTCAGGAATCCAGTCTTTCTGTGCCAATATGGACTTTGAATAAGACATCTTGGACTGGACAAACTCTAAAAATATCTTAATGAAAAAGAATTAATTCCTCTGCTTTTATGTATGTCCTAATCCACATAGATGACCTAAATGTGATAAGAAGGAGATGAAGTTCCTCTTCATCATGACTTCTAGATCCTAAGTGAATGATTCATTGTGTAAGTACTGGGTCTTCAGTGTCCCAAACTTCATTTGAAGACTCTCCCTACTAGAAGTATGACTTAAACATTCAATGAAGAGATTGTTGTGTTGTCTATACCACTTTGTCCACTCAAAGAAGAAACATTTGTGGCGCATTAAGGAATTCAAACTATGACTGATAGACACTTGGCTTTGAAATTGCTCACGAACTACCTGAGCAGTGAGAATAGAACAGATGGATTTAAGCCTATGTTTAAATATTTTGTTACATAATTTTTTGTTCCTATGCCAATGACAAAGAATGCTATTCTTTTGAACATGTTGCATCTATTTGAATGGGAAATAGCTTCATTATGTGTGGTGATATGAGTAGGTTTCTATGAAGCATGGCAAATTAGGGGAAGAGATTAGATTTTGCCAGTAAGTGCAGAATCTCAGAACTGATTTTTGTTAGCTAAATCCTCCCTAATATGTCCTTTTTGGAGTAACAAGTCAGGATAGCCACCAAGAAAGAGTCAGAGTTAGCTTGGGAGTCACCCAGCATTCATTTTTTTTTTTTTTTTGATATAGTCAGCCTAATAGATATTAATGACACCTGGTGTTTAGGAAAGCTAAATAAAAAAGGTATTGTCTAAAGCTTTATATGGAGAAAAGAGATAGATCAAAGAAGGGATAGGACTATTAATATATGGAATAGGTATGCATTTATGATCGCTCTCTCTCTCTTACATACACACACACACACACACACACAATTATCTTTGAAAAGGACAGGCAAAAATGGCTGAGAGAACTAATACCTAACATAATAAGATAAAGAAGATAAAGAACTATCTAGCTGCTTTTGACAAGTTAAAGTCACTATGTCTAGATATACTGTATCCTTAGGAATACAAAGAATTGATCAGTGTGCTTCTGACAGTGATCTTCAAGGGTACAATTAGGGTACAAGTACTACAAGACTAAACAAATATTCATTCATTTTTTCAAGAAAGGAAATATTAAAAATAGCTATCATTTGTATAGATCTTTTGGATTATAAAGCTCTTTACAAATATATAGATGGATAATTATATGTTTTTTTTCTTCACAAAAGATCAGAATATTTGACATCAGTAAATTTGTTAGTAATTATATTAGAAGGAAAACAGTGATGATAAAATCTAGAATAACTGTACCATGAATGAGTCACAGTAGATTTCTCCTCATTTAAAAAATATGTTTAAAGGAATACTATAAACAGTTTATATAAGTATTAATAAACCACTCAAAAAGTGTCTCATATTTTCATATATCTCCTTAAGTTCAAATCTGGGATCAAGCACTAGCAGTGTGATCCTAGGCATGCCACTGAATCCTATTTGCCTGTGTTTTTTTATTGGTAAAATGAGCTGCAGAAGAAAATGTCAACTCATTCCAGTATTTTTGTCAAGAAAACCACAAATGTAGTCATGTAGAGATGACTAAAAAGTGACAATAACAACAATGAGAAAAGCAAAAATGGTAGATGTTGAGGAATACATGAAAGATGAGGGTGGTCAACAAAGCACTATTATTAAAAAGCAGAGGCAAAATTGGTGATAAAAAAAAAAAAACAACTCATGACCCAAACTTTTGTGAGAGGAAATGTGTAACATACTGACAATCATTCCAATTCAAATCTTATTCATTCCATGCCTAATCTGCCTGGGGAAGAGTTTTCATATCTATCATATTCTATCATTTCACACCTAAATAGTGTTTTCTTCCTTTTAAAGTATTTTTGTTTTTTGCTTATTTTTGCTTTTTGTCTAATATGATTTTTATAGACTCCCAAAATCTATTTTATAATGAGCTTCAGAGATGGTGTTTAAATGATAAGATGAATAGTAATTTTACAATGACCATAAGAGGGAGCTAAAGCAAGTATTATTCTTTCCACTTATCAGTGGAAAAACAATTATGAAACTGCAGGATAAATGATTTCTCAAAGTGAGATTAGTGAGTGATCTGGAACCAAGTTTCCCAATTCTGAGTCTAGTGCTCTTTCTCCTATACCATAGTCCCTCTTGTAAATGATTAAGAACACTTCTAGAATTTTAGATTTTCATTCTCAGCAGATTTTCTCTAATATACTTGCAGTGTAGAATGAATAGCAGAATACTTGTCATGTTTCCCTTCCCATAGACCTTTCTTGTTACTCATCTCAGAGGAATGAATCTCTAGTTGCAGTATAGGAGAAAAAATATTGTGAGACAGGGGCAAAGGCTTCAAGTTTTTAATGTGGTCTAGTATACTGTGAATGTCAGCTCTCCTTCTGGATAAGGATAACTTAGTGACCATTGAGCAGCTAGGTACACTAAGTCTGTAATCAGAAAGACTCCTCTTCACATCTTGAAATCTGGTCTCAGACATTTATTAATTATGTGACCCTAGGCAGCTCATTATCCTTTTTGCTTCAGTTTCATCTATCAAATGAGTTGGAGAAGGAAATGGAAATTCATTCCAGTATCATTGTCAAGAAAACCCCCAAATAGCTTCATGGAGAGTTGAATACTACTGAAGTTATTTCATATCCACAACAAAATTCACTAACTCTTATTTGCCTCTGTCAGTCTTCCTATTCCATCTTCGTAATGATCCAAGGAACAAAATTGTATTGACTTACTCTAATTTTTCCCAAGACCTCTTACTCACAATAAACAACTGCTTCCTCCTGATACCCTTTTCTAGGCTTCCTTCTTTCAAACATGAGTGTCAACCCTCATTTTTATTATATTCCACCTATATTTCTTCTTTTATCTCATCCTAGGGCAAGCATGGAGTTTTTGTGATCCATTCATCCATTTATATGACATGCTTGCTGTATGTCTCTCTCTCCCACTCATTCATTCTACCCTAGGACAGCTCTTCCACTGCTCTACATTTTAATCATTTGGCTTTTCTAAACTTTTTTTTAATCCTTATGAGCAACACATTCCACCTACATGTGGAGACCTGAGAAAGAAAGAAAGCTCATAAAATACATGGAATATGTTGTATGAAAGAGATCAAACAACCTTAAGCTTTTATAAAACTACTTTGC
The DNA here is from genome assembly GCA_023553655.1 of Myrmecobius fasciatus. NCBI lineage: Eukaryota > Metazoa > Chordata > Mammalia > Dasyuromorphia > Myrmecobiidae > Myrmecobius > Myrmecobius fasciatus. Next base: position 399,567 of record JAJPUD010001018.1, on the reverse strand, counting down.
TACCCCACCATCTTTGGGTCAGGTGCAGGGGTTCCCTCTTTCCTAAGGAACCCTGGGTTATAGTGAATACCTCCTAGTCAAATCACTCAATTTCCTTTTTTCAGTATCTTTATCTGTAAAAAGAGCAACTTGGTCTCAGTGTTCTTTAATGTCCTTTCCACCTTTGAATCTATGATCCTGCAATACTATGATCCCATTATTGTAGATCGTTTTTGTTTCTATCAGGTGTTCCTACATGTGTACATTCCCAAACATCTTTTCATGCATACATATATATGAACAAATTATTTTGTGATAGTCCTCTGGTATAAGGAAGGTTTTTCTGGGAGGTCATAGGATACCTCTGTTGACAACTAGGTTCACAGTGTTTCACTTCATGGTGGCTGTCAATCCTTGTCAAGGTGTACAGTTTTTGTCTAAGAAAGGTCCTCTGGATCAGGTGGAGATGTTCAGGAAAACAACCTCTTAATGAGTTTGAGTGCTGAGCATAACATGTAAAACAACAGGAATCAGTTCAATAAAAAGTTTTATTGCAAATGATGGGAAGAGAAGAAAGGGGACACAGGAAAGGGGACCATACATACAACTTAAGTACATGCATTGTTAAGTATAATTAGTATAAAGACAGTGCTGTATTGGGGAGCACAGAGACACAAGTACATTAGTTTACAAAGCTTTAAAAACTTACTCATCATACTTTTATTACTTTTTTTTCCAAGTTAATACTATAGTTTCCCTTAGAGGAGACTGTAATGGTAGTCTCAAGACCACTAGCCCAACTTATAATAACTATTAAACAAAAAAAATTAACGTAATAGAAAGTTAGTATGTTTACCCATCAATAAATTAAGCAACTAGCATTTATTAAAGTTGACTTTGTATAAGCTGGTGGGATAGGCCCTGGGGATAAAAAAAAATATAATAAAAAAGCTTTTGTCTGAAGATTGCACACTAAATTATCTAAAAGAATAATGGTGCATAAGCTTAGAAATATTCAATCACATTAGAAGAGTTTTTAATATGTAGTCCAAGGAAATGGAACTCTACTCATTAGCCAATGAAAATTCATTGAATTTGGAGTGAGAGAACTCAGGCTAATTTCCTATGTTCAAGATATAGCTAGGGGCAACTAGTAAATAAGTGCTACACCTAGAATCAAGAAGACTCCTGTTCCTTAGTTCAAATCTAACCTCAGATACTTAACTGTGATCCTCAGCAATTCACTTAATCCTGTTTGCTTCAGTTTCCTCATCTGTCAAATGAGTTGTAGAAGGAAATGGAAAAGTACTCCAGTATTTTTGCCAAGAAAACCCTAATTAGAGTCATGAAGCATTGAATATAACTGAAATAAGTGATTAGCAACAATATGATTTATGTTTTTAATGGACTTTTAAAAATTTTAACAAATACAAAATGGGAAAAAATTTTAAATTGTCATGTACATACCATACTATAAGTGAGGATTCAATAAAAAGCAATAAATTCTTATTTACCTATATAATAAATAATGCATATCATTTTCAAAGCTGCACAGATTTTCTTTGCTTTCATGTTGGTTTTCTTTTGTTCTCTGTTATGAAATTTTTACTTTATTTTTTCATTTCTTTCCACTTTTTTCCCCTCAGAAAATTATAAGCCTGGAAACACACACACATATACATATATACACATACACACATATACATACATACATGGATATCTATAAACATCAATATAAACATGGACAGTTAACCAAATATATATTAGACCATACTATGCTTATTTTCATTTGCCATCTATCACCAAGCCTTTCTTTTAAACTGCCCAGTCATAAATGACAGTCATAAAAGAACTGGTAATATTTTCATGTATAAGAAGTAAACCAATTCACCTTATTGAGTCCCTTATATTTGATCTTTAATGTTTACCTAACATGTATTCTGGATGTTATATATCAAGGCTTTTTGTCACAAGAAATTGAAAGTCTTTCAGTTCATTAAATATCCATATTTTTTTCCAGAATTATAGTAATTTTTCTGGGTATGTCACCCTTAGTTGCAACCTCAGCTCTTTTGCTCTACAGAATATAGTATTCCATGATTTGCAGTCATTTAACAGAGTAGGTGCTAGTCTTTTGTAATCCTTATTGTGGCTTCATGATATTTAATTTTTCTTTCTTCGTGCTTCCAACATCTCCTTAAGCTGGGAGCTTTGAAACTTAATTATGATATTCCTTTCATTTTTCTCCTTAATTCTTTTTCAGGTAATGACTAGAGGATGTTTTCTATTTCTGCTTTACTTTCTCATTCTAGAAATTCAGAATGATTTTCTTTGATAATATCTTGTAATACTGTATCAATATTTTTTTTATTTATTGTATTTTTTCAGGTAGTCCAACTATACTTAAAATAGTTCTGCTCAAATTGGTCTCCCAATCAATTGTTTTTCTGATGAAATACCCCTCTTCTATTATTTTATTCTCTTGATTCTGTTTTATGATTTCTTGTTGTCTTAGAAGATCATTAACTTCCCCTTGTCCAATTTTAGTTTTGAAGGAATTATCTTCTTCCTTATGCCTTTTTTTAATTCTTTATTTCAATTTGCTTGACTTTCTTTTTATAATTGCTTTGATTTTCTTGGATTGCTTTTTTTTGTATTTTATTTTCCTCAATATCTCTTTGATTTTTAAAGTTCTTTTTGCATTTCTCCAAGAACACTCTTTTGTGCTAGGGACCATTTGACATTTCTCATCAAAAAAGGAATGGCTTTTTAAACTCCATTATCTTCCTCTGAACATGTACTTTTTTATCCCCTTAGTTATTATTAAAATTGGATTCTTTTCCCTTTGTTTACTTATTTTTCCTTTTGTTGTATTTTGTGTTTTTAGTAGCAATTAGTATAATCAAGTGGTAGTCTTAGTATGGGGAATGATGCCCCAATCTCAGGTCCTTCTTACTGCTACTACCTGAGCTTTACCTCAGGGTCCACCCTTGACTATCCTTTCCACTCCTAAGCCATAGCAAGGGCCCAGGTCACACTGTCCTACAAATGATTTTGCTCTCTGCAGTCTCTCCAGTGACTACATACTATAGTTGTCCTCTCTGCTCCAAAACTGAAATCAGGGACTCTGCTCTACTGCAAGTGACCACAGACACCAGGGTCTCTGGCCCTCACTACTACCTTCACCAGATATGTGGAAATACCTTCTGACAGTTACAATGCAAGATGTAGCTGGTCAGTACAGCTATGTTTGACACCTCTCTACAATGAAAGGTCCTTCAAACTTCTGCTCATCTGTCAGACCCCCATACAGTCTGTAAAATGAAAGTTTCTAAGGTTAAGGCTGCCTCTCAATTCATATGCCCCAGGTGTTATTTGTTGATTCTGCAGAGTTGGCTTGGGGGTGTTTACATTTCATTAAGATCAAAGCTTTACCCCAGGAGGTTGGGTCTTTTCTGGGGTCTTCTCAAATTGTTTTAGGACAACTTTTTACCTCATATTTATTTCTGCTGCTTTGAGGTGATGTTTTGTCTTTTTTGTGTGGAGAAAATTTGGAAAGCGGAAAGTTTCCTGGTCTACTCCACCATCTTTTCAGAATCCTCCTCACCAATATAATTTACTATGTGGTCTTCAGCAAATCATTTAACCTTTCTTGGCCTCAATTTGATAATCGACACAATCAGTAGTTGGTCTCTAAGGTCCCTTCCAGGTATAAAGTTTGACTCTGTGAAAATGACAGATAAGAATTATCCTTATTCCCCATTGCCATCTTCTGATCTTTTCTTCTTGGCTCCAAAGGCCACAGAAAATTTGCCAAAGCAGAAAGATAATTTTTGTTTTATCCACTATTTCATATAATCCATTGAAAAGGATAATTAGCAGAGTGCCTAGTAGGTATAATGGGAGGTAATCACCTTCCGGTGCAAATGCACTTTCAAAGCAGGCTAAAGACCAGAGAACAACTTACCCTGTCTTATTAAAACAACAACAGCATCAACACCCTAACAACATCAACCACAAACTGCCAGCATCTTCCTTCCCACATTCTCCACCTCAGCTACCCTTGGCGATTGCTGCTCAGTCTCTGCATAAAACTAAACTTCTTGATAATTCTCTGCCTGATCTGTTTGGTCTTAACACTGTAAACAATGGGATTCATCAGAGGTGGGACCAAAAGGTAAACATAGGACATGAGCAAGTGGACAATACGGGGCAGATGCTCTCCAAAGCGGTGCACAAGGGATAAACCAATCATAGGGATATAGAAAAGAAGTACGGCACAGATATGTGAGACACAGGTATTGAGGGCTCGGAGGCGCTCCTCACGGGAAGCAATGCTCAGCACTGTGCGAAGAATGAGCGCGTAGGAGAGAAAGATGAGCAATGAGTCCACCCCCACTGTACAAGCCACCACAAAGAGACCATAGATATGATTGACTATGATGCTGGAGCAGGCCAGCTTCATGATCTCCAGGTGAAGGCAATAAGCATGGGCCAGTACATGAGAACGGCAGTAGTGAAAGCGCTTCAGAAGAAAGGGTAGAGGAAGGATGAGCAGGGCACTGCGCACTACGGCACCTAGTCCCATCTTCACTATCCTGCCAGGTGTAAGGAGGGTACCATATCGAAGTGGGTTACAGATAGCCACATAGCGATCGATGGACATGGAGAGCAGCACTGAGGATTCCACCAGGGACAGGGTATGGATGAAGAAGAGCTGGGTGAAGCAGGCAGGGATGCCGATCTCTCGAAAATCAAACCAGAAAATGCCCAGGACGGTGGGTAATGTGGAAAAGCACAAGCCTAGGTCAGTAAGGGCTAGCATAGCCAGAAAGTAATACATAGGCTCATGGAGTGTTGCATCTGTGCGGATGACGTGAAGGATGGTGAGATTTCCCACAATTACGGTCAAGTAGATAGTGCAGAAGGGAATGGAGATCAAACCATGTAGACTTTCTAGACCTTGGAATCCAGTCAGGAAGAAGGAAGCTGATTGGAGACTGCTGTTTCCTGAAGCCAACATTGTGCTGAAGTTCTTGACCTAATAACTCTGAAAAGCAGAATTTGGCTAATGAAGAAAGGGAACCACTATATTGTATCACTTGAAGTGTGTGGGGTAGCTGCTTGTCCATTTGAAAAGCCTATGAGTGATCCAGTTGACTTTTAAACCCTTCTCCCAGACAGAAGGAGAATCAGGAACTCCAATTTCTTAATGTTTTACGCAGTGGCCCAGCTATCCATCTATCCATTATTGCTCACTTAGCCCAGAGAAGTAAGAAAGGGATATCCCATTGGTTCTGGCCTTATGAATGTAAGCCATTATCAAATCCTACTTTTTTTTTTTTTTTTGGAAGTTCTCCCTGAAGACTTAGTCTATATGTATCTCTGAACTTCCCTATTATACATAGTAGTCTATACCAAACATTTTGTTCTTGATTCCTATGCTGTCATTTGAATGTTTATCTTTGAATAATTTCACATATGTGTAGTATGTGGGTTTATGTTTTCCTGTTTGTAAGTGTGTATTTGTGCCTTATATCATCAAGAGAAAATTCAGGCACAAAAGTATGGATTGAAAATTAGGAGTACTTTTTCATTTAGAAAATGGGTTTTAATCATAATTTTAATTATTAGGTGAGCTTGAGAAAGTCTGATTCTTAATTTTCTTCCTTTAAGGTAAGGGTAATGGATTTTATGCTTACCAAAGATTCCTCCCAATCTCAATTTGTTGTGATTTTTGTATGTAAACTTTATGATAGCATGTCTAGTATTTCCTTGTTCCCTCCTCCCAATTACTATTTCAAGACCCATTAGATCTAAAATATGAAATCCTTTTCTAACTTGACAAAGGTAGAATGTTCAAGTGGGCTGGTTTCTCATGGGACTTGGTACCTCAGATGATGAGTTTCTGTACTATTAGACTGGATAAGGTAAGTTCCTCCTTTATTTACTCCTTGCTGGATTTATAAGCCCCTAAGATTTGCTCCACTGTCTCCTACTTCCATGTCCAGGGATTTCTTATGACACTTAACTTTTTGAAGTCATCAAAAACATCTCCTTATCAATTCCATCTCTGAAAACTCATTCACTTAAGATCAAGAAAGTATAAGCACAAACAGATGAACAAACAAACAAATAACAACAAAGAGGTGTTTTTTAGTTCATTACATATTATGTCCCTGTGGCAAGATATGGGAGTTGTTGCCTCTAGCCAATGCAGAAACTTTCTTCACTAGGAAGTACCCAAGGAAGAGTTAACCATTCTCTTCTAGAAACTTCTGCATTTGTCCTCAGTTCTACTTCATTAGCCAATTATCAAATGCTTCCTTGATATAGCTCCTCTGCCATTTATAACTAGAAGTAGTTATTATTATTATAGATTGTAAGGAATTATTAGATTGTAAGGCATATTATTCATACTTTTTATAATCAGCCAAAAAGAGAAAAGTCTTGCATGTTTTAAGGCTTGGGTCTTTATTGATCACTCCTCTCATACCTAAATGAGGTTTGTAAACCAAGAGTGACTTGGTGCTCTGAGTGTCAAGGTTCCTCACTGGCCAACCCCTCCCCTTCCATACTTCAGTGAGGTTTGATGTCTAACTGATTAACTAAGTGACATCATCTGGAGAACATCTCAATCTAGATTGTGGAGGACAGATAAAGAATAATTTCTCTTAGTAATATTGAAAAAGGAAGCATGGGAGGCAGTAACAGTTAGGCTTTTATGAAATCATGCCAGAAGAAACCTGTTCTAGAAACTGGATGAATTTTACAATTCAGATTGGGAGACCTAAGCATGAGTGGTCATCTATTATAGTTAGAAATATAGTCAGTGTCACCTTCTGTCCCTGTCTACCAAAAGTAATTGGTGCTTTGATCCAGCTTCAGAAGGAAGATAAACCATTCTGTTGACATAAGGAGACCTGAATGTAATATTCCAGAGAAGAACAAGGAAAGATAAGATTTTCATGGTGAGCAATGCAAAGACATAGAAGAAAACAATAACATGGGAAAGACAAGAAAACTCTTCAATAAAACTAGAGATATCAAATAAAGGGTTCATGCAAAAATGGGCATGATAAAAGACAAAAATGATATGTTCTTAATGGAAACAGAAAAGATTTTTTAAATGGGGCATAAATACCCAGAAGGTCTCTACAAGAAAGATTTAAATCATGATGACATGGTTACTAATATAGAGCCAGAAGTCCTAGAATATGATATCATGGGGGCCTTAGGAACATTGCTAACAGTAAGACTATTGAATGTATTGGAAATCCAAATGAGCTATTTAAAATCCTTAAAGATTATTCGGTTGAAGTGCTGTACTCAATGTGTCTGCAAATTGGGAAACTTCAACAATGGCCACTGGAAATGATCAGTTAATGTGCCAATCATAAAGAAGGGCAATGGCAGGGCATGTTCAAATTACTGAATAATTGTGTTGACTTCTCATGCCAGAAAATTTATGATTAAGATTTTATAAGCTAAGTTTCAGCAATAGATGAACAGAAAGTCAACAGAATAGCAGGCCAGTTTTGGAACAGACAGGGAACTAATGACCAAATGCCAACATTTGTTGAATAATGGAGAAAGTAAGAGAGTTCCAGAAAAAAAATCTACTACAACTTTATTAGCTATAGTACAGCCTTTGATTGTGTGGATCATAATAAACTGTGACAAATCCTCAAAGAAATGGGAGAACTAAATTCTCTTACTTGTCTCCTAAGGAACCTGTGTTCAGGCTAAGAACAACAGAAACAAATATAGACGATTGATTGGTTTAAGATAGGAAAAGGAATACAATGAGGCTGTATATTGTCAACTTTTTTGTTTAACTTATATGTTGACTATATCATGAGAAATTCTAGGCTAGATGAATCAACAACTGGAATTAAGGTTGCTGGGAGAAATATCAACAGTTTCAGAAAAGCAGATGATACCACTCTGAAAGCAGAAATTGAAGAGGAATTAATGAAACTTCCTGATGAGTGTGAGAGGATAGTGTAAAAGCCAGCTTGAAGCTTAAGATGATGGATAGATAGATAGAGAGGTAGATAGAGATATATACATATATAAACAAACATTTTAATCAATTAAGTGAATGGTTTTGTCGATAGAAAGCAAATTGTCTGGTCTAATAATTAGATCATCTGAGTTGATTTAGGCTTTTTACCTGATTTGCAAATGAGGTAAAATATTTTAAGCCTGGAAATTCTTGAAACTCTAATATGTACTAACTTTGATGCCATGTGTTTGGGATATAACTCTCATAAAAAGACAGAATAGCTGAGCTTCACAGAGAAACTCCCAAGGGGAAGGTGGTCTACAATATAAATAATTATGAGTTAGTAGAAAAAGTTTTTAGATTTGAGGTCACAGGAGTAGACTTGAATTAGGCATATCACTTCATTTCAGTTTTTTTCTCAATAAAATAGGTGGTGGTGGTAGTGAATAGACTAGATTATTTTTAAGATCTTTTCCAGCTTCATTTCTATTTTCCTGTCATTTCATGAGAGTCTTGGTATACTGAGACTTAAAACAAGAGGTCATTTAAAAGGAATTTTGCTTCTAGATCAGAATCATCTAGATTATAATGCCTATAAAAATGAATCAAGAATCATTAGAATTTAAGTGTATTCTTATGAGCATGCCAAATTAAATTTCTCTGAGAGTTCGTTCGCCTAGATTCAGAAGCAAAGGATGGTTTTGATACAGGGGTTAGGGAGGCAGAAAACCAGCCTTTATCAAACACCTACTAATTGCCTATAGTGATAATAAAAAATGCTAAGAACTTTGGAAATGTCATTATTTAATCCTCACAAAACGCTGTGAAATGCCATTATAATCTTTAATTCATAGATGAAGAAACTCAGGCAAACTAAAGTGAGGTGAATTGCCCAGGATTACATCATTAAGTGTCTAAAGGTAGATTTAAACTCAGTTCTTCCTGACTCCCAGCCCTGTACTCTACCCTGAACCACCTACCAGTTTATTTTCCTTTACAAATATGCCTTGTGAATTTAGGGGAATCATTTCACAACTCTGAGCCTCAGTTGCCCTATTTATAAAATGAGTGAGTATTCTAGACAATCTCCATGCCTCTTTCAGGTTTATTATATATTATATGATTTAAAGAATAGCCTCTGAAAAAAAGAAGAAGGGAATAGGGGCCATTGGAAGGTGAATAGGGAAAGCAAAGGGGGGGGGCTAGGTGGGGAACTAGAAGTTAATATTTAAAATCTCCCTTCTGATTCTGTAGAGTTTCTTTGTGTCTTAAATTGTGTCATATTCCAATTAGTACTGGGGCAGCATATATTTCAGGGCATATAAGCATGTTTATGCACATATGTTTGTACCTCATGCAACAAATATTCACAAAAGGTACTCACATTTAGTCAAGTTGAACAAATAAGACATAGAAGGCTCATATACCAGTTTTCAAAGAGCAATCCCTGTTCCTCTCTTCTACACTGAAGCAGATTTCTTAAGACATTTTGGTTCTACATAAAGGGACTGAAAAAATAGGAGTTAAGGGTTAGTTTTCTAAATTTGAATTTTATCTCACTTAATGACTCCTACACCTTGGAGATAGCATTCTTAATAAGAGGATGTTGTGGAAAGTATTGAGAATGGAGTATTATATCTCAATTTTGCATTCTAGCTCTGTGATTTTTAAACTTGTAGCATACATACTTGAGAAAGTTATTTAATTTATCTATGCCTCTTTTGTAAAATGGAGATAAGAATATTTAATCTCCTCAGAACAACTTTTTAAAATTAATAGGAAAATAATTATAGTGAAATATAGTTATTAATTGCAATGTTTACACACCTCAAGGTAATGCCCAGAATAAATGTCCACAACCTTTAAAGGTCATGTTATCTTCTCTTCTCACATGCCTCTGTCCTGGAACCTCCAAACTGAGTAGCCTCCCAACCCAAGCTTTAACAAGAATATCCCTTCTTCACAACTCCCTCACCTATTTGATGCAAGCATTAGAAACAGAGTGGAGAAGTTGGTATCCAGAATAAAAAAGCCAAATCTTCACTTTTCAGTAAGTTTTGTCATTATCACTGTTATCCATGTGGCCACTTCTTTCCCCAGAAACTTGAACCTCTTAGTCCACAGAGAACTAAGAGAGAAGTATTTTCCACTTAAAAGATAGAGCAGAGATAATTGCATAGGTCACATCAGTACTCACTAGGGATCCCTAAACTGTGAGACTTTATAATGATAAGTCTATTCCTTGAGGAACCTCTCCCCAGCATGAGAATTCCTTAGGACTCCACATGACTTCTTAGGTCCCCATATGATATTTACATCTGAAGTGATCCCCAGGAGCTCAGTAGAATGTAGGACCCATGAATTTGCTTTTTAATTCTCTTCCCAATAATGTGTGTAATGAATGTATTTCTTTCTTAACTATTACTCTCTTCTCCTAACTTTTGTTCTTTTTAAAATTTATTTCATTAAATATTTCCCAATTACATTTTAATTTGCTTCTGGCTTCACTAGTCGGCAGGGTGTTTTATATCTCTCCTCTACATAAATCTCTAAGTTTAGATAACATTTCTTTACCCACAAGTTCTTTCTTTCAGTGGAATAACATTTAGTTCCTGTAGAATCCATTGTCACTTAAAAGGAAAACTCAACCTTTGTGGTCCTCAGTTTCCTCATCTGTTAAATGAAAGGGTAGGGGGGCAGCTGGATGGTACAGTGGATAGAGCACCAGCCCTGAAGTCAGGAAGACCTGAGTTCAAATCTGGTCTCAGACACTTAATACTGCCTAGCTGTGTGACCCTGGGCAAGTCACTTAACCCCAATTGCCTCAGCAAAAAAAAAAAAAAAAAAGGGTAGAATTAGATTACTTTTAAAAATATTTTTTGGTTTTAAATCCAGATAATAAGAAATGAAAGTTCTAAATTTTACTTTACCTCTTACTTGCTAAGAGGCCTTAGGCATTATTTAACTCTCTGGATTTTCAGTTCAGTTCATCTATGAGTCCAGAAGGATGAATATAAGGATGTCCATGGTTCATGGTTTTTCATGTATCAATGTGATACATAAAGGATCTAATCAAATATGGGACCCTATATCACAGACAATAAGAAAGTTAAAAAATAATATTCACACTAAAATGTAACAGTTGATTATTGCAGATCTGTTAAAGCTGGATCCAGAATACCATAGGAAAATGGGATGAACTATAAACAATGAATGAGAAGAGTCATCAGTTCTTCAGAAAACTTATGAAAAATTATCAATATACTGCTGTTTTCCATGATAATTATATAAATATGTATGTATATGTATTGGATTTAACATATAGTTTTACCATGTTAAATATATATTGGACTACTTACCACCTAGGGGAGGGCTTGGGGGAAGGAGAAAATTGGAACAAAAGGTTTTGCAAGAGCTAATGTTGAAGAATTGTCCATGCATATGTTTTGAAAAATAAAAAGCTTTAATTAAAAAAAATGCACTGCTGTTTTCACCAAAATTCATGTTCTCAGTTAATTTTGAAAATAGTCTTGACAGATCTTGCACCTAAGCCCAAAGTCAGAGGAAAAGATGAAATTAACTAGGTGCTTGTCACCCAGTTCCAAAACACGGATCATAAAGAATCTGTGAAATACTTCCTAACTTTATTCCCATTTAGGTAATTATCTTTGAGAAACTGCACATCTTAAACTAGACCCAATGTATTTAAACCCAACTAGAGAAACCACTACTAGTCTCAAATACAATAAGTACTTTTTAGTAGTCAAGTGAAAAAAAAGGCCCAATAATGAGAGACGCTACTTATCAAGGCTGAGATTTCAGTCTGTTAGTGAAATTTTGTTTCCTCAGAACCTATTTTATTAACCCATATTTCCACTAGTGGGGCTATACATAGGAAGGGTAGAAGTACACAGAATTATTTCCCCTAAAAAGATATTTAAGAATTTTTCAAAAAATCTTATGCACCCTTCCTCCTAGCTTTCAAAGTTAATGAAGGGAAAGAGATTAGAACTTTGAACCAAAGTTCAGGGGTTAACTACTCAAAAGCAACAGTTTAATGATGGAAACTCTTTTTAAAGATGTCATACTATATTGCTCAGCATGGTGTTTTATTTTAGGCTTTACTCCATTGACTCCATAGGACTCGATTGTGCCATTTTTAGTTTGTGGCTAGACATGATGCTGTTTGTGCATATTTTCAACTTATTATGCTGAAAATAGTTTAATACATCTTTGTATATTTGTTAAATTGTTAATTAATTAAATATATTGTATTACTAATATTTAGCTAACATTATGAGAATGAATTTTGATGCTGGGAAATGCTGCTTAGGCTTCTAGTATTTTTTAAATGACACAGTCCTTGATTTCAAGAAATTTATCTTCTATTTTAGTGGTATTGGTAGAGAATATGGAGTTAAACAGATCACAAGATAGAGTGTTTTGGGGAGAAAAGAGAGATTCAGAAAATGCTATATATTTTAAGAAATTTGGAGAAAAGAAAGATTACTTCTAGCTAAAAGGATATAGAAAAGATTAAGAGATTACATAAAATCTGAAACAAATGATGAAAAGCAGACTGAAAGATTTAAATTTGGGTCAAATCTACTGGCATATATTTAGGGGATTTGCAAGCTATAGATACCATAATGAAATTATGTGCACTGGCATGTAAACAGCAAAATAACAACATGAAAAAAATCCAATTTTACAAATGTTTATTAAATACCTGCTATATATGAAGCTCTGATATAAGATTATCACTTAATAAACATTAAGCAACTACTTTTTCAGTTATTGTGCTAAGTGTTATGTAGGGGGTGGGGTTCCTGGCTTTGGAGTTAAAATACCTTAGCATAGATCCCAGACATATTTCATTGTTCTTGTGACCCTGGGAAAATCATTTATCTTTTTTGGAACTCAGTTTCTTCAGTTGGCAAATATGGGGATTGGACAGGGGTGAGTTCTAGATTTAAATAATAGGATTATTTAGAATTACAATATTTGGAGCAGAAAGAGACCCTACATAGTAAACCTTCATTTGACAGATGAGGAAACAGAGCCAGCATAGTTAAATGATTTTGTAAAAGATCATACAGGTAGTGAGTTGTATAATCAATATCTTCAGTTTCAATTTTCCCCAATTTTTTTCAATGTAAGCTTTCAAATACATTGCCTCTCACCTTTCTAGTCCAAAAAAGTGACTTTTAAATATTATGGAAAACTTATTATTTCATTGGTGATATAGGGAACAGGATGATATAGAGAAAAGATAATAAAGCATTCTCAAATACTTAGTTGAGAAACTACTTTGAATAAGTTTTAGTTAGATTAAAAACTCTCCCTCAAAGAGTTTTGTACTCTAGGAAAAGAAGTATGTATAAATATACTTAAAAAAAAAAACAGTACAAGTTAATGTCAAGGATTCCTTAATAGTTTCTTCCAAAATAAACCTCTTCTTGATATAGGAACAATTACCCAGAAACCAGGGATAGCTTCAGGAGCTCCTTTTCTATTACTATTGTATGAATTTGGGATTTCTTTCTCTTCTTTCTATCCCATTTTATTTTCCCTTATCTCTTTTTTAGTCGATGTCTTGATTTCCCTACTACTACCAATCAGTACTACTTCTGAGACTCTAACCTTGTCCAGGGTGATACACTGACTATTTAGGATTATTGTGACAGAGCCAACCATATCCAAGCACAGATGAAAGAATTAAAGGGGTATAAGAAGTAGGGAAGGATCTGTACAGGGGATTACATTGAATGTAGGCTGTACCCTTCAGATGCTTTCACATCTTGAATTTCCTGCTGTTGCTCTTCAAACTTCATCAGACCTTGTTTCATTCCTTATTCCTAGGTATTGATGTAGCATTTGTCAAATACCATGTGATCAACCACAATATAACAAATTTCAGTGAGTCTCATGACAATGCAATAAAGGGAGATGTTCCTGGCATAAAAAATTAACTTTTGGAAGTCATTTTCTTATATAAATATTCCATGGTTGTAAGATTCTTAGGTATCATTAGGAAAATAGGAGTTCAAAGAAAGGCAATGTGGCATAATGGATAGAGGAAAAACCTTAGAATCAGGAGAATCTGGATCCAAGATCGGCTTCTGAAATCTACTGATTAACTGTGCAGCCCTGGTCATGTAACTTAACCACTAAATATCCCAGACAAATCTCTAATATTAAACCTTGAAGAACAATTGAAGATCTGCATTTCTAGAGGAGTTTCCTTACTTATAATACCTCAAACCAATGCAATCACAGCTTTGGGATAAAACAAAATGTTACAAGGGCAATAAGTATTTTTCTGCAGGTTGGTCTGAGAACCTAAATTACATACTTTCTGTGGGGAAATATATCTAAGTTAAAAAACAAAAAACAAAAAACAAGTTATATTTGAATGTGTTTGGAATCATTAGATCATAGATATCTAAGTGAAAGGAACTTACGTAATCATTTAGTCCAAGCCATCCTTTTATAGAAGAGGAAACCAAAGCCCAGAAATCTTACATGATATGCCTAGGATAACACAAGAAGTATTTGAGGTAAAATTTGAACTCAGTTTTTTGATTTCAGAATCAAAACCTTATTTATTGTACCACATTTATATTTTTTTTTGAAGTAAAACCCCATCATTAACTAGAAGTATGTATGTATAGTTGTTTGGGTGGTAATAAGTACATCAATAGATGTTAGGTTGATTGCTAGATAGATAGATGGACAATCAGTTAAACAAATTATTAGAATTCTAAATAGATAAGTAGTAAATGAATTAAGAATGCCTAAATTGCACCAGCTCTGAAATTAGGAGGACCTGAGTTCCAATCTGGTCTCAGACACTTAACATTCCCTAGCTATGTGACCCTTGACAAATCACTTAACTTCAATTGCCTGAGCAAAAAGAAAAAAAAAAGAATGCCTAAATAATAAAGTCTTATAGAAATTCATAGGAACTATCACTTCATAGAAGGGCGATCAGAAAAGAGATAATGGCATTTATTTTGTATCTACAGGGATGGAGAAGTGAAGCCATTTTTTAAATAATCGTTTTTGAAAGGTAGTATGAAAAACCTGAGATTTTCAGATACCTTAAAATAATGAATGACAGCTATCTTGACTAGTAGATAAAATAGATAGATGATAGCATCCCAGAGAGTCTTTAATGCCAGAGAGTTAGAGTAGAACAAAGAGTGGAATATTGAAATAGAAGAGGATGTTTTGCCGTGATCTTTGGTGAATTGAAGAGAACAAGAGATATACTAGAGAGCTGAAAATTGACAATGTTATAATTTTCTAAAAAAAATCAAGAGGAAGGAAGTAGAATCCCTAAGATAGAGAAAAACAAAGGGAATATAAAGAAGTATTTCAATACAGTCCTCAAACTCATTCTAAGAAGGATTATACCTAATCTAAACATTTGAGAAGGCACTTTGCCCCAAAGTTTTCCTGGAAAGAGAAAGCTACATCTCAATTCTCTTTATGTTTCATCTACCCTAATTTTCTTGACTCATCTTCCTACTCCTATTTTTTTCTTCAGTGAATAAGCTCATTTTACCAGTGAATGAGCTTTTACAACTGAGAAACTTTTAAACATTTTCTTTGACTTTTTGTTTTCTAATATAAATTGTTTTTTTTTTCCTTTTTATTCTTTTTATTCTCTCCCTTTATTCATCTTCTCTTCAGATCCATCTTCGCCAGGATTTTCGTTCGGATCTGCTTGGTCTTCACACAATACACAATGGGGTTCATGAGGGGAGGCACCAGTAGGAAAACATCATTCATGAGAATGTGGATCAGAGGAGAAACATGTTGGGCAAAGCGGTGGAGCATCGCTGCACTCAGCAATGGCACATAGAAGATAAGAACAGCACAGATATGTGAGATGCAAGTATTGAGAGCCTTGAACTGTTCTTTGGGGGCTGCAATGCCCAGCAATGTTTTAAGGATCATAATGTAGAAGAAAATAATAAAGATGAAGTCCAGCATAGTGGAAAGGGCAGCACACAGACCATAGATAATGTTTACCCTGTTGTTGGAGCAAGCCAGCTTCATGACATCCTGGTGGAGACAGTAAGAGTGAGAGAGATGAGTCTTCTGACAGTATTTTAATCATCTCAAAAGGAAAGGTAGTGGAAGTATCAAGAAAATGTTCTTAGCAAATAGCACAAGTCCTATCTTGGCTACCCGTGAACTGGTCAATATGGTGCTGTATCTCAGAGGGTTGCGGATGGCCACATAGCGATCAAAAGCCATGATAGAAAGTACTGATGCCTCAGTGACTGTAAACAAGTGGATGAAGAATTCTTGGGTAAAGCACACTGTGGCATGGATCTCTTGGATATCAAACAACAGTATTCCCATTGTAGTGGGTAAAGAAGAGAGAGATAGACCCAAGTCTGAGACAGACAGCATGGAGAGGAAATAATACATGGGCTCATGAAGACTGGCATCAGTCTTGATGAAGAAGAGAATCGTGCAATTGCCCAGAATAGCAACAATATACACAGAGGAAAATGGGATAGAGATCCAGATGTGAATATGCTCTAGCCCGGGAATTCCAATCAGGAGGAAGAACAGATCATCATAATTTGTCACATTTAGAGTGGACATGATAAACAGCAAGAAGGACAGACTTCTGTCTGAGGAAATTCCCAAAATGAAGTTAAGGCAGGTTATAGAAGGTCTACTACCTTACAGGGATGGAAGAAGCTTCTTGAAGTCTTTTAATCTTTTCTTCACATTTGAAATTAACTAAATAGTGGATAAAAACAGAAACAAAAAAATAAGCAAATAAGGAAATTAAAGGGAATTCCTTTTCTTCCCTCAAATACCTAATCCACCTTTTGATAAATGTCAAACAACAAAGGATCATGTATTAAGAGCTGATCCGTATTTTAGACACCATTTAGAATAGTCCCTCATTTTACAGATAAGGAAACTGAAGCCTGTGGAAGTCAATTGACTTGCCCAAGGTCACACTGCAGAATTCAAAACCACTTCTTTCACTTGGAGCATCAGCACACTTTCTACTGCAAAAAAACCAAACAATTCTCCCAAAACAAAACAAACAAAAAACAACTTGCCTCCAAAATTAAGAAATCTGTTGAAGAATCTGGACAGCAGCCTCCTGCTTAAAGATTTCCTCAACTGACTTAAAATAACTATGTGGGCAAGGGTAAAATACGGATGATAGGACTGATAACTTTTAACCTTGTTGAATATGTCAATAATTGTTTCATTCCATCTTTATCACTTACTACCAAGGTAACTCTGGATGAGTCACTTTGAGAAATATTATTTTCATCTGTAAAATGGCAATACTAGCATCCATTTAATAAGAGTTTTTCCAGAAAAAAATGAATTAATGCATGTAAAGAGTTTTGAAAACCAGAAATTACATACAAATATGAATTACTATTATAAATACATCTATATAAACCTTGGCTCTCTCTTTTTTGGCTCTCTGTTTTTGAAGAAAAGGCAATGGATTTTTTTTAAATCAGGAGTTTCAATGGACATTTAATCCAATGATTCAAATTCAACAAAAATATAGTTAAGTACCTACATTGTGCAGAGCATTTTGCTTGAGAAGAAAAGACAAAGTAAAAAAATTATAATTTAAAAATATTTGAAGAATGATCATATGGAAAAGGAGTTGGGTTAATCTTTATGTGTTCATGAGAGTGCAGAATTAAGGTCAACGAGTGAAATTTAGAGAGAGAGATTCAAAGGATATAATTTCTTAAAAGGTAAAGTTGACTCATGAGGAATAAATTCCTTGTGATATTCTTGCCTCTAGAAATGTTAGAACACAGAATGACAGACCTCTTGTTAGTCATATTATGAAAGGAATTTATGTTTTAAGTGAAGCTGGATATAATAATATTGCTGGTGGCAAAATTTTGACACCTGAAGAATACCTAGAAATAAATCATCAAGTAACCAGAATTATGCACAAGAATGTTGCAACCCTTCATAAATCAAGAGATAGATTATCCTTTTATTACACATGCAAATCCTAAAATATCCTTGAGAATTCAACAAATAAAATTACTTGGACCAGGACAACATTTCAGATAAAACTGCTGCCCCTAATCACATAGACATAATATTGAATTATAAAAAAATCAAGAACAATGTTTGAAATAGATGTTGCAATACTAGTTGCTCAAAATATCAAATTCTAATACAATGATAATTTTCCAAATTATAGATAGACAAAAGAAAAATTCAAAGCCATGTGGGAACAGGATGAGATATGAATCATTTCTGGCTTTCTGTCAGCCACCAGAGGTATTCTGAAGAAACTTTCCATGGCCTTACAGCAAATTGATTTACATCCCCAAAATTTTATTTGATTACAAAAGACAATTATTTCATTCTCCTGTGCAATGGCCCAGAAAACAGCAAAGGTTAAAAAAAAAACCCAACAACTTAAGACATTGAGTTGTCTCAGGATCATTTCTAGCTGTAATTCATCCAAAGAGAAAAGAAAAAAATGTTAACAATGACATTTTATTGCATTTTTTAAAAAGAAATGTTTCATAGAGATGATTTTATTGAATCTTCTCAATAACCATGATAGACAGGTGCTATTATTTTCCTGATTTTATGGATGAGAAAATTGAAATTCAGAAAGATGATTTCTTAGTTTGCTTTGCTGCTCCAATCACAAATGATTCTTTAAGTTCCTGTGATGGCTGTGGAGAAAAGGAAACTATAGAATCATAGACTTAGAGTATCAAGGGTCTTTTGAGGTAAAGCATTCTAGACCAACCTTTAACCCAATTCAAGAATTTCATCTACATTATTTCTGACCTGTAATAATCTAGTCTCTGTTGGTACCTCTATTGAAGGGAAACATCACTAGCAGTTTATTCTATTTTGAGATAACCCTGGTTAGGAAATTGTTTTATAGATAAAATCTACCTCCCAGTGACTTCTACCCTTTAACTTCTTGAATAGGACAAAAAAAATTTACTCCTTTTTCTGGATCATATATTCCACCCCAATATTTACCTTCTGCAAGTTCAATATCCTCTTGTAATTAACAGAATTAGACATGATATCCTGATATTACATTCTTCCAGTGTAGAAAAACAAATTAATATTCTCCCTCTGCTGGATGCTATATTTGTATTAATGAAACCTTTGTTGTTGTTTTTTTTGTTGTTGTTATTGTCCAAGGAAAAATGACTCTTGTTTGTTTTTTAAGACTAAAAAGTTGTTACCCTGTGATTCACTATGTTATAAGGATCATTATACTATTGACTCATAAAATTTGTGACTAATTAGTCACTCAGTCAAAAGGCATTTTTTTTTTTTTTTAGTATTATACTATGCTGAAAGATTGTCAGTCTCTGCATGAAAGTCAGACAAGGCTTTAGCCCATTTCCTTCCTTACATGAAAGACAATAGCATGAAGTTGAGTGAGGGAAAGGAAAGGAGCAAGATATGTATATGCATACACACATATGTAAACATGTATGTTTATATATGCATATGCAATTATATATTTGCATATTGATTGATTCCAAATTCAATACACTTTTTAAAAAGTTTGTTAAAATTACTTATTGCTCGTACCTGCTTTATTTTGATTCCCTTTCAAGTGGAAAAAGAATTGACCTATGCCTATACTGATTTAGGAAACTTCTACCTAAATTTCTCTGAAATTTATCTTTATTGTATACATACATGCACATGTAAGAAAGGGAAGGAAAGATAATAAATTTTTCTGAAGCATTTACTATATCCCTAGCATTCTGTTGAGCACTTTACAAATATTACCTCATTTGATTTCTTCGATAACTCTATCAGGTTGATGCTATTATTACCCCCGTTTAATAGATGAAGAAATTGAGGCAAGTACAGGTTAAATGACTCACTCTGGAGTCACCTAGATAGAAAGTTCAGTTAACTGCATCATCAGTAGTTTTGGTGTAAATTGGCTTGTAGTTATGAAATATTATAGAAATGGCAACTATTTTTATTTTATAACAGAAAATCAGAGCATTTAGAGTGTGCAAGTTTTTGTCAAATTATACGCATATCCTTTCTAAAGCAGGATCAGAACAGTTTAATGATAACCCAGTAGCACTCTACACTTTTAAAGGATTTTTGTTCTTTCCTTTAGAGAATGTAATGACTTCAAGGAGGAATTACTATGGAGACTTGGGGGTGAAATGAAAGTTTGAGCATCCAGGATCTTGGAGAGAGGAAGGAAGGACAAACATGAGTAGTAGGCAATATG
Organism: Myrmecobius fasciatus; assembly: GCA_023553655.1. Classification (NCBI taxonomy): domain Eukaryota; kingdom Metazoa; phylum Chordata; class Mammalia; order Dasyuromorphia; family Myrmecobiidae; genus Myrmecobius; species Myrmecobius fasciatus. Next base: position 379,312 of record JAJPUD010001018.1, on the reverse strand, counting down.
GGATACTAGATGGGAGTCAGAAGAGAGGTGATGTAGATGAAGTTGGAATTCTTTATTCCCCATTCTCTCAATCTCTCTTATATGAGTTTCCTACCTTTTCCAGGAAAGAGATGAGAAAATCTTCATTATTCAAATCTTGGTCCTTTCCTGGCCTTTCTCACCCAAATTCAGGTTAGGACTTTATTCTGGGAATAGCAAGGAATGTTCCAGACAAAATCAACAGGAAGATCCTAATAAGGAGTATCACAATAATACCATCAATAATTCCCACCTCCATATATTTCATGGTGACTTAGTTTTCTTATACTACTATGAGGTAGAGAGTGTAAATATCATGTCCCTATTCAAGAGAAGAGGGAAAATGGGGCTCATTGAGTTAAAGGGCCTTAAAATTATAAAGTGTCCGATAAGATATGATTCAGGTCTCTGGGCCATACATTCCATGACCTGATATATCTCTTTAATGTCTTTAGTTTCAGTTTATTCCCTTTGTTAGGATCTGGGAGAAAAGATCTAAAGAAGGAAAAAAAAAAGCATTGCCCTATTTAGAATTGAGTCCCATCTCTGTCCTTTTCCCTCAAAGTTATATGCCCTTTTGCCTACTGAATACAATACCTCAATAACTTTACTTGATTAATTTATCCATTTCTCCAAGTAAATTATAATTGCTCAAGCTACTCAGAAGTCAACAGGTTCTAAAAGATAAGGAAATGCAGAAGTTTTATGCTGTGAGAGGTCAGTGTAACCATCCTTACCCACAACCAGTGTTGCCCATCAGAGCTCTGGTTAATTTTCTGTCTTTCTCTAATGCTGAGGGATCCATAATTATTCCATAGCTTTCATGATTTCACCACGGATGTAAATCCATAGTACTTTACGAATTTTCTAGCTACACCTTAGCTCATTTGGTCTGAGTTACAAGGGACTGAATGAGGAGATCCCCAGACAGCACACAGTTACTTACAAACATGGGGTGAGTGGCTGCATGGGATGAAGTTAGTCCAAAGACTTTCCCAGTGTTTGTTCTCCTTCCTGGCACTTTTATCATGAGGCATATGTTTATTCTGGAGTCAAGCCTTGGGCTACAAGATCCTCAGGGAATGAAAGTGGCTCAGTTCTATTATTTAAGTAAACACTATATGGAAGTGATAAACTCATCCCAGAGGAGAAGGAAGCATTGAGCCAAGGTAGAAAGTATCCTTTAAAGAAGGTGAATTCTGAGTGAATTTTTAAAAAATCATTGAAATTTTATAGATAATGAAGCATATTTTCCTCTTCTTAACAGAGCAATGGACAATCACAAGGAAAGATCAGTGTGTATAATTTCAGATTCAATGACTGCATTAGGGTTTTTCATTTCCCTTAATTGATTTATAGAAGAATTTGGAAGGGATGGAGGGAATAGACAAATTATCTCCATATAAAAAAAATTACAATAGAAAGACAAAAAGTCTTTAAAATAATGAACAATTATGTGTAATATTCCATATCATCAGTGCATTTATAAGAATACCTTGAAGTATTTTCAGCAAATTAATGTGTTCAGTTTACTGTATTTCATCTTTACCTAAGACAGTATTCAATCTTTGGTGCTATCAGTTTTCAATAAAATGAGTCATTACAGAAATTATGGAAAAACTACTTTAGAGAAAGGGAGGCAGTATAACATAATCTGCAAAGAGCTTGCCCTAGAATCAGAAAAAGTTGGATTCAAAATTCCTTCTCTGATATTACTGCTTGTAGGATGATGGATAGGTCACTTTACCTATGAGTTCCCCAGACTAGAAGTAAAATTGTACAGAAGGTGATGGATTATTTGCATTGGAGAGATCTGCATTTCCTGTATCAGTGAAGTTACAGGCTGACCTTATCCCCATATGAATATGAAATAAAATAAATCGGCTTACAGACAAGAAATAATTTTAATAAACTGTCAAATGTTCTAAAAAGAGTATTCAACTTGCAATTTAAAAATGTGAATTTCAATCTTGTCTTTACCATTTATCACCTGTATAATCTTAGTCAAGTCATGTCATGTCTCTGGGTCCATTTCCTCATCTGTAAAATGAGAGGAATGGGTTATGCCACCATTAAAATCTTTCTTAGCAGAATATTTTATGATCAGTTGAAGAGGAAGAATAATATAGTGAATACTGATAGACTTAAGAATTTAGAATCAATTAGCTAACAACCAAGAAACATTTATTAAGTGTTTATGTGATACAGCCGTGTGTCTACTGGGCTTATATCCCAAAGAGATCTTAAAGGAAGGAAAGGGCCCCACATGTGCAAGAATGTTTGTGGCAGCCTTTTTTGTAGCGGCAAGAAACTGGAAACTGAAAGGATGCCCATCAATTGGAGAGTGGCTGAATAAATTATGGTATATGAATGTTATGGAATATTATTGTTCTGTAAGAAACGACCAGATTTCAGAGAGGCCTGCAGAGACTTGCATGAACTGATGCTGAGTGAAATGAGCAGAACCAGAGATCATTATACATGGCAACAATAAGATTGTACAATGATCCATTTTGATGACTTGGTTCTCTTCAACAATGAGATGACTCAAACCAGTTCCAATTGTTCAGTGATGAAGAGAGTCATCTACATCCAGAGAGAGGCCTGTGGGAACTGAGTGTGGAGCACAACATGGCATTTTCATGCTTTCTGTTGATAGTTGCTTGCATTTTGTTTTCCTTCTCAGGTTTTTTTTTTCCTTACTAGATCCTATTTTTCTTGTGCAGCAAGATAACTGTATAAATTTGTATACATATATTGGAGTTTTCATATATTTTAACAAATTTAACATGTATTGGACTATCTGCCATCTAAAGGAGGGGGTGAGGGGAAAGGAAGGAAAAATTTGGAACAGAAAGTTTTGCAAGGGTCAGTGTTGAAAAATTACCCATGTATATGTTTTGCAAATAAAAAGCTTTAATAAAATAAATAAATAAATTTCCTAAATCACAAAAAAAAAGAAATAAAAGTGTTTATGGAATGCCAATCACTGGGGATACAAATAGAAAGAATGAAACAACTCTAATTATAATAAGCTCACATTGTAATGGGAAAGTAAGTCTATTGAAATGCACGTCCATCCATCCATATATTACATATATATATGTAAGTGTGTAAGTGTGTGTATAACATAAGTATAAAGTAAAGTATGCAAATAAATACAAATTTATTGTAGGGTATTGAATGGGAGGTCATTAACAGTTGAGGGAATTAGGCTTAGTCTTCATAAAGAAGAGGGTGCTTAAATGCCTCCCTTTAGGGAAAGAGATTCTGAGGAAGAGGTAAAAAGGGGGAACCTTTAAGGAGACTGGCCAATACAAAAACCCAAAGTTTGGGTATGGAATGTTGTGCTCCTCAGAGAAACAGAGAGTGTGGTTTAGCTGGATGATAGGGCAGGAGAGGGAAAGTAATATGTGATATGATTGGAAAGAAAGCTTGAGACCAGGTTAAGTGTGTATTAAAGGCTAAGTAAAAGAGTTCATGTTTTTATCCTACAGGTGATAGGACTCCACTGGTACTGCCTGAGTAATGGAAAGGCATGGCCACATATTCACTTAAATAATAATTTTGGCAGCAAGGTGTAAGATTAACTGGAGGGGGAAAAGACTAATGCCCATAGAAACATAGAGCCACAACAGACAGTTCATACTTTTCTGTCAATTCAACATCAGGCAGATAAGGCTCGCAGGATAGGTAGGTGACAAAGGAGATAGAGTGCCAGGTTTGATGTTAGATGTTTTCAGTTGTGTTTGACTCTTTGTGACCCCATTTGGGGGTTTTCTTGACAAAGACACTAAAGTGGTTTGCCATTTACTTTTTCCAGCTCATTTTACAGATAAAGAAAGTGGGGCAAATTGACAAGCATATGAAGACTCTTCAAGGCTTTACAGGCTACATCTCATGCAGAAGGGAAACAGTATTTCAAAAAAGCCAGGTGTTTTTTTTTTTTTTTGATCCAACCACAGATCTATGTTGACCCATCCATGTTCTATGATGACTTCCTACGTGACTGTGAGAATATGCACTTTTCTAGGTAATCTTATGACTGACTCAAAAAAAAAAAAAAAAAAAAACCTGGCTGCCTCTTCTGTTGTGTATTTTGTTTTCATGGCTCAGTTTAGTCAAGAAGCATTTATGAAGCACACTTATATACCAGACACTGCACTAAGTGTTTGGAATGCAAATTTAAGCAAAAAGAAAGACAATGGACAATGAGTCGGTTCATATCATATTTCTGAAAAGTATGGTTTTTCCAATGAGAAATATTGATGGAGTCACTTGGCTTTCCTTTACCTACCAAAACTAAGTGTGAGGATAAGTGTGTAACAAGCTAAGATTTTATAGTGACTATATAAAAACAAATCTCCAAAATTTCATAATGACTAGAAACTGGAATCATAAACTAGTGTTTATAATAGCTAATACATATTCTGAAAAGAGGAAGGTGAAGTTTAGATCTGGCTCTCTCATTTTTGGTGAAGAAAGAGCCAATAACCATTGTCCTTTGGTCACTGGACTCTTTTCAGAATTTGTGTCTTGGGGGTGGATGGATAACCTTACTTTTGTGGAGTTAGAAGCAGATTGTGTTACCAAACCACAATCTGTTCCATTCTTATCACAAGGGATCTCTTTAGATACGGAGAGCTGCTGGATCATGGAATTCTAGAGAAAGTCATCCTATCTCAGTCTTTATACCAGTCTTTAAGTATCATTTAATTGCTAGTGAGTTAGAAACTAGTAAAGTTTCTCTCAGACACTCCTTGAGCAAGCTCAAAACAGATGAAAATATTTCAACCTTGAAGTCAGGAGTACCTGAGTTCAAATCTGGCCTTAGACAGGAAAGAAACACTTGCTAGCTGTGTGACTCTGAGCAAGTCAGTTAACCCCAATTACTTCAGCAAAACAAAAAACAAGAGTCATGCAAGATAAATAGGGAACTACAAACACCTAGCAGTTTTTGCCAAATTCACATTGTACAGATTGCAAGGTTTGGTAGATATAGTAACTTGTGGAGAGCAAATCAGGTACCACAAGGTTGGATAGACAAATGTGCACATATTTCAAATAAGGTGAGATAATGGAGTCTGGCTACAATAAACTGAGAAGAGGGGTGGGGGATGATGTCTAAATTAGATTCCTGTCAAAACTGTGGGGCTTGTTATTAAAATGATGGTGAAACAACATCTGGAAAAGTCAGCTGTATTCTCAATTACAGTCAGCTGTATTCTCAATTACAATGCTGCAAATAAACCATGACAGACTCTTATTTCTTTTTATGAATAGACTGATATCTCTGGAGAAGGATGCAAATATAATGGATTTAATTTGAATCAAGGAATTGACAAAGACTACAAGAACTATTGGTGATATGGAAAGCCAGACAGAGGGAAGATAATAATTTTGTGTGGTTTCAATGGTCATATTTCAAAGTTTTGTTACTAATTGATGCCTTATTGGAAAGGGATTTCCACTAAAGTCTGTAATGGAACTTTTTGGCCTTATGTCATTTAACTTTTTAAAAACAGTAACTTGGGGCAGCTAGGTGGTGCAGTGGACAGAGCACCAGCCCTGAAGAGAGGAGGACCTGAGTTCAAATTTGGTCTCAGACAATTAACACTTCCTAGCTGTGTGACTCTGGGCAAGTCACTTAACCCTAATTGCCTCCACAAAAAAGAAAAAAAAATAATAATAACTTGGATAAAATCACATGTCTATCAAGTTTTTCTATGACAGAACTGGGAAAAAAACAAACAAAAAATTAATACATGAGAATAAAGGGCAAGACTATAATATATATAAAGACATTAACATCTTTTATTTTAGTATAATAGCATAGTATAATAGTGGGATAACTGCATTTAAATAAAATTTGACATGAATATAAAAGAGGAGGTTGTAATCAAATAGATGCTTGAAAGTCTAGAGCTCCCCCCGCCACTCCTCCACCCCCACCCCACGTTGAGCCGTAGGGCTCGCGCGCTGGGAGCCGGTGCGGAAAGATGTCGGACTCGGCGGTGGCGGACACTCGGCGCCTTAACTCGAAGCCTCAGGACCTGACGGACGCCTACGGGCCCCCAAGCAACTTCCTGGAGATCGACGTCTTCAACCCGCAGACGGTGGGCGTGGGGCGTGGGCGCTTCACCACCTACGAGGTCCGGATGCGGACAAACCTTCCCATCTTCAAACTGAAAGAGTCCTGTGTACGGCGGCGCTACAGCGACTTTGAGTGGCTCAAGAATGAACTGGAGCGCTCTTGTAAGATTGTGGTAACACCGCTGCCGGGGAAAGCCTGGAAGAGGCGGCTTCCCTTCCGGGGAGACGAAGGCCTCTTTGAGGAGTCCTTCATCGAGGAGAGGAGGCAGGGCCTCGAACAGTTTATTAATAAAACCGCCGGGCACCCATTGGCTCAGAATGAGCGCTGCCTACACATGTTCCTGCAGGAGGAGAGGATCGACAGGAAGTATGTCCCTGGGAAGGTGCGCCGATAGGAAAGCCATCTGGCCTCCTGCTTTCCTCCCTCCGGCAAAATGACTGATTTTTACACTAAGCCCCCCCTCTCTCTTGATCTGCAGCGGCTGTCGTCCCGCGACCTGACTCTGTCTGAGATCGTTCTCCCTGGCACTTGGCCATACTAAGATCCTCGTCTCTAAGGAGGGATAGGAAATCGCGGGCAAAAGACCTGGCCTTTTAAGGGGGAAGGGTTCAGGAACTGGACTGAGGCACTTATTTGGGCTCTCTCTTGGGCAACAAGACTAGCCGGGGGGGGGGGGGGCTGTTGCTTCAGTGCCATTTAGCCAAATAGGTCAGCGATGCTGTGAGTTTAAGGGAGGTTCCTCACTCCAAAGTTTAACCTGGAACCCCGAGCGGGGGACAACCGTGCCCCTTCTACCGGCATGGAACCTTCATTTTGCCCTGTAGGGGGGTGGTAGACTCCCGTGAACTCTCCCGGTTTTCTTTCTTGCTCCCTTACTTCTCTCTACATTTTCTTGATTCCCTTCTCCCCTCTTATGTTGCTGTCTGGGGCAGTCATCAACCCGGAAGCCAAACATCCCGGTTTGGGGATTTGCTAGGGCCATCATACTTAGCTGCCCCAGAGAAACGAAAGACTTCTGGGGAAGCAGAGGGCTTCCCTCTGCCACTCTCAGGGCCCCGCGCTGCTTCTTGGGCTTGGCCGGCTTTTCACTATCCGTCCTTAATTGACCAGTGCGGATCAGCAGCAATTTTCCTGAATCTTAGTAGCAGGGTGGACTACCTTGCAAAATTGGTGGCTCGATGGTGCAGAGTGAGAATGGTTTGTCTCAGAAACTCCCGGTGGCCGAAAAGGCCACTCTGCTTCCTACCAGAAATTTTTGTTCCCAGAGGACAGGGCTACTTGAACAAATACTGTAGTCTGACTTCTGTCACTCATTTGGAGCTGAGGATGAAGAGTTGTCATCCTCGCCCCCACTTTGGTCGCACGGGCCTTGAGTTTTCTGTACCTGGTTCTTCATGGACTACCAATGGTTCCTCTAGAAGCTGGCCCAGGGCTAGTAGCTAGTTGGGAATCGCCCTACCTTTTAGTACAAAGCAAACTCCAGGAGCTATTCTGGGCATTGGGGAATGTGGCCCGTTGTCCCAGTACTGTAAGTAGGAAGCATCAACAGGAGGACTTTCCCTGGAGTCCTTCAGAAGATCTAGGCTCCCAGTTATTACTCTGACTGGTATAAGGGAAGGGATAAGTAGCCTGATCTGGGGAGGGAGGAATCCAGAATCCCCCCAGAACTGAGGTCAGCTCTAGTTATTGAGGCTGTGTCCAGAAGCAGCTCCCAGAGAGAAGCTCTGTTCTCTTGCCACCTTGCTAATGTTGTTTAAATATCTGCTTCCTTTTTTGGGCTGTAGCTTCTGATCTGTATTTTTAAAGATATTCCTTCAGTGTGCACAAGTGCTGAGAGTCTCTGCTCTCTATATATCCAACATTGGGAGTTTTAGTCTTCTGTCAGATGATGTCATATACAACTTTTCTTCATATTAAACCACTGTGAAGCAAAAAAAAAAAAAAAGTCGAGTTCTTAGTGGACTGAATCTGATTTATCAATGAATAATTGTAGTAGTCAATAATGTTAATGCAATCTTAAGCTATTTAACAGGCATAAAACTTCAAACTAGGGTCAGCTAGGTGGCCCAGTGGATAGAGCACCAGCCCTGAAGTCAGGAAGACCTGAGTTCAAATCTGGTCTCAGACACTTAACATTCCCTAGCTGTGTGACCCTGGGCAAGTCACTTAACCTCA
>JAJPUD010001018.1:319562-362880 GCA_023553655.1 Myrmecobius fasciatus | reverse complement strand
TCATCATCATCATCATCATCATCATCATCATCATCATCATCATCATCTTGTTTTCTGTAACAAAATGCTTTTCATACAATAGGTATTTAGTAATTGTTTGTTGAATTGAATTATCTTATCCTTGTCCTGAAAATTTAAACACCTCTGTAGGGATGTCTGAGACAAACCTTACTAGTTTCTCATTCTGATTGGTAACTATTGCACCAGACCCACTATTTAAGAAAAATCCTAGCTATACTTCACTCCACTTTCAATTCTTTGACAGACAAATTTACTAACTTCTTTGTTATTTTCCTATACCCTTGTACAAAAATGTATTTGGAAAGTATTCTTCTGCCCAGTCTATAGACCTGTAACCATGATATCATGAACTCTTGACATTTTTTTCCTGGAAAGAGTATGTGAATATATTTTGCTGTCATCTAACTCATCATCCCTGTAACTTTATGAACCAAAGCATCCTTTCCTGACCACCACTTTCCTAGTTGTGTCATCTCTTTATTAAAATATAAACTGATTAAGGGTGGGGATTATCTTCCTTCAGACATTAAAGTGACTTTTGTAAAATGCAGATATTACTTCCATAATCAATAAAGTCTTGTGGCTTCCTTGCCTCCAGGAACAAATACAAATGATCTATTAGAAACTGAAAACCCTTTACAACCTAGACTCTTCTTACCTTTCCAGCCTTCTTAAACCTTATTCATTGACACGTTTTCTTCTACCCAGTGACAATGGTCTTCTGACTGTTTGGTGATTAACACGCACCATCTGTCAATGCTGGGCATTCTCTTTGGCTATTTCTCATACTTGGAATGCTTTCTTTCTTGCACTCACAGTATTGATCTCCCTGGCTTCCTTTAAGTCCCATCTAAAAATCTCACATTCTAAAAGAAGACTTTCCTAACTCCTCTTAATTCTAGTGCCTTCCCAGATTTCTTGTTTCAGAGTCCATCACATTGTATCCTATAATAATCTCTATTCCACATTATTTTCAATTTGGTCAGTGACGTTTCAGGGAAAATGGTGATTAATCTTTGGTGAAGGAATGAGAAAAAGTAGTTATTAAAGACATATTTTTGCAGCGAAAATTATTCGTGGCACGTTTAGTCATTCAGGTTTCTGTGGTCATTTAAAGGATTATTAATTATTCCTGAATCAAACACTGATAATAGTACTCAAGCTTTCTCATTCATTGATTCATTCAACTTTCATTTAACAAGCTACTACTTCATACCAATAACTGTACTAAATGGGGAGAAGTGACATAAAGGTGAAAAAGTATGATTTCCATCAACCAGAGAGATGACACTCTCTAATAAAGTGAATAATAACAAATAACTATAATACAACATAGCATTTGATAGAAATAAAGAAGAGAGCCAGATCAAATAGCCATAGCAAATTGGAGGAGAGATTGATTTTAGCTGGAGATTTGTGAAGGAGGAGATCCTGAAGATAAGTACCAAATGGAACTAACAATTTTAACAGACAGAAATGAGAAAAGACAATTTTCCAACCATAGATGGTGAACCATTTAAAATAGATGGGGACAAGATGAACAAGACTGAAAATGATGATGATGATGATGATGATGATGATGATGATGATGATGGAAATGGTGGTTGTGATGATGATAAGCAATTCACATTTATGTAGGATTTTAATTTTTTATTTAATGATTACAATACACTTAAAAGAGAAGGACTGTTATTCTCTTTTTAAGAATGAAACTCAGGTTCAGAGAATTTAAATTATTTGTTCAGGTTTGCATGACTAGAATGTTTACTACTTAAGTCTTTCTGGCTCCAAATATAATACTGTGGGTCCTATGGTGTATTGCCTTCTCAATAGCTATTGGATAAAATATAGGATGAATTAAAGGGAATAATGTGAAACAATACTGGAAAAGGTACATTGGTACCAACTTATGAATGGCCTTAAAACTGAATTTGATTATATAGGTGAGGAAGAGTCACTGAAAACTTTGGGCTTATTGAAAAAGTATATGAGTAATATTTTAAAACTATTTGTTAAAGCATCTGAAGTCAGAGAGTTATCTATAAATTCCCTCAGAGCAAAAAGAATACTGGACCTCCCAACACATAAGCTTTAGGCCCTTCACTACAACTGCTTGTAACTAAAAATCATTTGCCTTTTTGAAGATGATACTGATGACTACCAATGAAGTTTGGTGTCTTCCTTTTCTCTTGGTCTTCTATCATTACTGGGAAGTATCTATCTATGATTGCGAGAGTTAGAATGTTAAGATTTTTGGATATCAGGCACTGTACTGTTGGGAATTTGGTCAAGGAGAAACTGGATTAGAATCCCTGATTGTTAGTGATACAAGCAGTCACAGACAGCTTCAAGCAAATGAATGACTGCTTGTATACAGGATCTGTTTCCCATCTGCCTTGACCATGTGAGAGATGATATTATCAGCAATTAGAATAATGATTGGTATTATTTCTGGAGGATTCTATGGATTCTGGGATCCCAATTCTATGAGTTCCTTTTGCGCAAGGATATGATAGCTTCATATGGACAGCATTTTTATTGTCTCCTCTTTCTCCCTGCTCCAAAATGGCAGGAATAAATAGACTAATAACAAGTGTGGAAATTAGATTATTAACCTGAATATGAGATCTTGAATGAGCCTGTTAACATAAAAAGAAGCAGTGTTCAAGCTGCAGATCTTGCAGAATTCCTGCCTTTGCCCAAACATACATGGTTTTTATATTACTCAAAAATCTCTATGCTCTATCTGTATCTCCATTAATAAGACATCTTTTCTCCTAGGTTCTAGGATTCAGTTCTCTTTGGAGATGAAGGCTGAAGTGATTGCTCTAAGGATAATCAGGAAAGTTTCATGTCCCTGCTTAGGGAATAGAATTCCCTATCATCATTCCTAATCTACTCAAATTTGATTTTCTTTTATAACAAAGAAAAACAGTTAAAGTAAAACCACTGGTATAAAGGCCATATATGACCATATAGAGTTATGCATTCTGTTCTCATAGTTCCCTACCTTTTTTCTGAAAGGACAGAAGACCATTTCATCACCTGTTATCCACAATGAATATTGGCTTGTAACATTATTCAGAATTTGATTTCTTTTCAACATTATTTTCACTTATATTTATACAGTCATTTGTGTATGAAGCATATTTCCCCTCTAATTCTATATTTTTCATGATGCTTCAATTCATGCCAATCTATCTTTATTCAGTGCTCTTTGTATGACACTAGCTAGATTGCATTAATGAAATTGCTATACCTCAGATTCAATTGAATTAGTTATATAAAGTGCATTTTCAATAATGGAGACAGTCTGAAATAGTAAAACAAAAAATATGTTGGCAATCAGTTGGATGATAAAAGGCCTGAAGAGACTTACATGAACTGATGCTGAAGTGAGATGAACTGATGATGAAGTGAGAAGAACCAGGAGAACATTATACCCAGTAACAACAAGATTATGCAATAATCAATTCTGATGGATGTGGCTCTTTTCAAATAAGTTGTTTCCTGATTCAGGCCAGTTCCAATGGTCTTGTGGTGAAGAGAGCCATCTGCATCCAGAAAGAAGACTGTGGGGACTGAATGTGGACCACAACATAGTATTTTCACCTTTTTTTGTTGTTTGCTGTTTGTCTTCGTTCTCATTTTTTCCCTTTTGATCTAATTTATCATGAAGCATGATAATTGTAGAAATACATATAGAAAAATTGCACATGTTTAACATATATTGGATTATTTGCCATCTAGGGGAGAGGGTGGAGAGGAAGGAGGGAAAAAAGTTGGAACACAAGGTTTTGCAAGGGTGAATGTTGAAAATTATTTATGCATATGTTTTGAAATTAAATTAAATTAAATTTAAAATTTAATAAAAAAAAGAAAAGATAAATGTTGGACTTCAGGAGAATAGAGGACCAAGTAATATAATACTTGATTAGTGCTCACATGAAGAAATAAGTTTGCAAGGTATCATCCCTTATAAATGGCAAATAGGTACCTAAAAGCTAAATCTATTGGAAAATAGCAACCTTAATATGAGTAGCAAAGTTCTAAGTCCATTGTACATTGTGTTGACAAAACCACTGTCCACATTTTAACAAATGGATGCTGCAAAGAAACAAATCTTTGTCATGGTACCATTATACCTTCCTAGATATGAAAATGGTTTTACGTTTGATTATAAATGAATGGACAATTACTATATAGGTTCCAGACAATAATTTATCTGATTCTGCCTTTCTCTTTCAATATGTTCACTTTCAACAGACTCTGAGAGACTTGATAAGGAAGTCTTGGAAGACCTTGATTTGCCTAGGAAACCTCTCCCCAAGTCCAATGTTTGATGAACAGCCCCAGCTCTTCTGTTGATGATTTCTGCATTTATGTTCTTTGAGAACTTTCTCAAGGAAATAATCAAAATAATATATTGCTATGCTCTTTTGCTTTTTATAAAGTACTTCCCCTCTCTCCTCAACAATCCTGCAGGTTAGGTTGTTTATTTTTGTCTTCATTTTACCAAGAAGAAAATTGAGATAATGAGTACTAATAGAAATATTTATAAATATCATCATCATCATTATTATTAGTGTTTGTATACTGCTTTAGTGCTTCTAAATAATTTTACAAAAATCAAATAACTTACTCATGGACATACAGATAGCAATGTCAAAATTAAGATTCAAAGTGAGATCTCATAACAACCAGTTATTCATGCTGGTGAGGTCACTGAAACCAAAAGAATATAATTTTTCTATGACTCAGTATTTTTCAGTATTTGACTATGAACAACTAGATAGATTCGTTTGAGTAGCTGAACCAGTCGGGAACATAAGAAAGATTTAGTGTCCAAAATAACATGTCCTTAAAGTCCCATCTAAGTTATTAACAGTGTAAAACTTAAATACTGTCTACTGATAGAGAGAATTATTTGGTTCATTAGCCATGATGAAATAGGTTTTCTAGGAGGTCTTTACAAAAAGCACATAATTGCCACAGAACTAAACCTTTTTGAAAACATTAACTTGGTGTTATAAGTGGTTGTCATTTAAGAATGTCTTAGGAAAATTAGGCCTCATTGAAGTATGTATGAGCCCCTCTGGATTAAGGTTCAGCTATTTTTTTAATTTAATTTTTTTAAACCTTTTTATTTCCAAAACAGATGCATGGGTCATTTTTCAACATTGACCCTTGCAAAACCTTCTGTTCCAAATTTTCCCCTCCTTCTCCCCATCCCCTCCCCTAGATGACAGGTAGTATAATGCACATCAAATATGTTAAAAATATATGTTAAATCCATATATGTATACATATTTATACAGTTATTTTGCTGCACAAGAAAAATCAGATCAAGAAGGCAGAAAAAAAAAACCTGAGAGAGAAAACAAAATGCAAGCAAACAACAAAAGAGAGAGTGAAAATGTTATGTTGTGGTCCACACTCAGTTCCCATAGTCCTTTCTTTGGGTGTATATGGCTTTCTTCTTCACTGAACAATTGGAATATTATGGAATATTATTGTTCTGTAAGAAACGACCAGCAGGATGATTTCAGAGAGGACTGGAGAAACTTGAATGAACTGATGCTGAGTGAAATGAGCAGAACCAGGAGATCATTATATATAGCAACAAGAAGACTATGTGATGATCAATTCTGATGGGCATGGCTCTCTTCAACAACAAATGTTTCAAACCAGTTCCAATTGTTGTTCAGATGGATGTAGATAGATCCCACGATGACCAGGTAAAAAGGAAAGGGGGAGAATAAGTATTTATATAGTGCCTACTACATGCATGTCAGACACTGGGCTAAGCCCTTTATAAGTTTTCCCATTTGAGAAGTCTAATACAGCCAGATACTTTGACAACCAAAGAATCTGAATCTTTCCTTCCTTCCATCTGCACCCCAACCCCACCAAAGTGCAGTGATTATTTTTCTGTTCAGACTCCTCCTATGAGAAGTAAACTCTAGCCCTTTCTTTTTCCCTAATCCTTATAATATTGAATTTCTGACTGCCTAAAAAAAAAAAATTCCTTAATCAGCAATTTCTATTACTTGTTTTTCATCCTTATCCATCTCAACCCTATCCTCAATAAATATTACTCCAGGTCTACTTTACTCTTTCACTCTGTCCTCTGGAATTCCTGATCCATATCAATTGCCTTTTATTTTAGACCAGTTTGTTTCTCTTAAGCTCATCAACTTTGGCCCTTGAGACCTAACTCCTTTAAAAAATAAATTCAATTCCTACCTCTCATTTTAAGACCTGATTTTATCTTCTCTCATACCTGATATATTAGTCCTGAAGGGGAGTCAGAATATTTCTTTGTTAAATACAGATAATTCCTGATCTTCCTTGGCCACCATCATTCAGCAACCTCTCTGGCTATTCACCCTCTCTAAACTAATCACTCAGTCTTGAATGGCTGTTATACAGGGCCTCCAGGTCAATCTTCTCCCTTTTTTCAAGGCGTGCGTATCAAGATTATAGTCTTCTTTGCCGTCCTAACTCTTACCTTGTATGAAGAGACTTTTTTATTGTGTGTGTGTTTGTGTGTGTCTACTTAAACATCCTCATTTCCCAATTCTTCAAGTTCCCCAACCTCTAGGACTTCCTTCTTCCTCCCCACTCAATTACACAAAGAAATAGTGTGCGTTTTCAACATCCTCCACTTATCCATGATCAAGAACTCAAAAATACCTATATCCGTTGATAAACAACTCCTGTCATTCCATCTCTTTCTCTGACTTAATCTTATATCTATTTTTCACATTCCCACTAGCATCTGTTCCTTCATACTTTCCCAGGCCATCAACTCCTTGTTTTTGTTTTCACTTTTCTTCCTTTTCTAATATTAGTCCTGTATATGACTAGTTAAACTATTTTGGAAGCCCTGCTCCAATGTTCCATCATGTCTTGCCAAACCCCAATCCTAGATTTTTCCCACCACCCACTACCTCAGTTCCTTCTCAGTTGCTAGGTCCACTACAAATTTATGTTAACTAATCTCAAAGGGATCTCCTGACCCTCTTTCCGTATTCTCTATCCTACTGCATACACAAAGTCTTCCAAACTTTCTCTTCTCTACTGAAATTTCCCACAGTATCTCTCCTACCTCCTACCCCTAACCTTACAGCTGAATTTTTAGAGAAATGAGAGGCCATTTATATCTTGTCTCAGGCTTCTTGAACAGGGTTTTTAAGTCATATCCACTATCCATAGCTTTTCAACTCTCTGCTGGGCTTTCTTTTTTCTCTTTATTATTTCACTTGTTAATCTCATTTTGTTGTTGTTGAGTCACTTCAGTCATATGCAACTAACTACACAAGAATGAAACAGACTCTATATTCAAGAAGCTCATATTCATTGTATCAGAGAACATTAATGCATACATGTATAGGCAGAATGAATATAACAAAATTACAAAGGAATTAGGAAAGGAGGAAACTAGTAGCTAGAGAGTTCTTAAAATTCTTCCTGTAGAAGGTTATGTTTGTGTTTTAGGTAAAGTTTGAGAAATGTATCTCAAGGTTAAAAGTATATTAGCTTGTAGTGAACAATGGCTCCTCCTGTTTGGTCATGTACTGCAGAAGCTTCATGCTTTCACTTTATTTCAATAAATATGATGATGTTGCAAAATAAATGACTACATACAAAGAATAGAATTTCCTGACAAGAAAAAATATGTTTATTTTTAAAGTATTATTAGACATATTAATTTAATAATACAATTTAATTCAATATTTTTAATATGGCATGTACTATGGAAAAGCAATATAACTAGGTATAAATGATACCATACTTATCATATAATTCAAACATCAAAATTCTTGGAACAGAAGTATATAATAATTTCTTGGGCTTTAATGGACTAATAGAAGAAGTACTAGATTCCAGTTTCTGACTTCAGTCTTAGAAAAGGATAGCCTTTGAAAAATTTCTGAAGTCAAGAAATATCAATTAGAAAAAGGGGAATTAATAGAGGCCATTTAGTAGGAGCTGTGAAACAGAAAAAAATAAAGATAGAGAAATTATTTCTGAATAGAAAAGAAAGATTTCCTGAGTAACCCCAACCTTGAGTTTGTTCTATAGTATCTAAAATGTGAGAAATCTAGGATCCAGCTTCTTAGAGGGAAGATTGTAAAACAGCACTAGACTCAGCACTGTCTCTAGAAGCACAAGTTTGAGAATTTTAACAACTAGCTTTCTACAGGAAAAAATTGAGCTTAGAGATTGATGGCATGGCAATTAAATTAAAGGTGATAAAAAAGAGCCTAAATATTGCTTAGTAAAGATAATGAAGATTTTCTATTTTATTGATGTTTCATTTCATGATGAACTTTGGGATATTTAGAGAAAGAAATCAAGATTCAAGGAGAGTATAATTATAGTGTTCAAGTAGTTGAATGGTAGATATATAAAAGAGTGACTTTATCTGGTTTGTTTAACACTAAAGAGAAGAACTATATAAGTAACAGATGTGAATTAAAAGAAGCAAAATTGGCTTTGAGACAAGGGTGGAAAAACAACTCCTTAACATAGAAATACCACACTTAAAATAGCCATAGCACAAAATACCAGAAAATGTACCTGGAAGACAAACCCAGGAGCTATATTAACACAATTATAAAACACTTTTTATACAAATAAAGTAAGATTTAAACAATTGAAAAATTAATTGTTCATGGGTGGACAAAACCAATGTAACAGAAATAATAATTCTATCTAACTTGTTTACTTATTCAATACCATCTCAATCAAATTACTCAAAAATAATAGGGTCAGAAAAAATAATAACAAAATTCATGTGATAGGATAAAAGGTCAAGAATATATGTTTTTCAAAATGGGAAAGAAGTGAAGGACAAACATGGTGGCATCCAGAGAATCCCTGTCAAACTTGGAATAAATGTGAGCTGCAGAGTGAGCTACTCCATGACCTCTTCACTGCCTATTGGGCACCAGACCTCAAGATGGAACATAATCAATAAAATACAGATGGAAGATTAAGGATCAATTAAATCATATCCAGAAAAGTGAAACAACTTCCAAAATCAGATCAGAATTTACTTATGATTAGATTACCATATGTTGGAATACATGCAGTTTTTTGTGGATTAACAACAAATAATTTTTCCCAGGCATCTTTGTGACTCATGCACACATAATATCAGCTTTACCAAAGGCTGTTCTCTCATTTTTTTTTCTCCACCTACATAACATAAAAAAATATTCTAAGTTTATCTTTATGTTCAGATGACCTGGAAGCCTGGTACAATTCAACTCAACTACTACCTAGAGGAAATGTTTAGACCTACTGTATCACATCTCTACCTGACTTTAGAAAGATGATCTTTCCTATAATTTGCAAACTAGGTTTGCAGCATACCTTGGCCTCTAAACAATATGGACTATTCATAATGCATTTGAATTATTGAACCTAGCTTTCTTGGATAAGATATTAAAAGATATTAAAAATTAATCAAGTATACAGGTAAAACAATAAAATTATGTAAAAACAGGATACTAATATCTAACAAATATACAAATTAAATTGTACTTTGAAATATTACAAGGATTTTATATTTATTACCTGAAGCTAGCACATCCAAAAATAATGTCTCAAATCAGGAAACAATTTTGCTGAACAAATTATTAGAGATAAAAAAAAACTATCCTTTAACGAAAAATAAAAAAAAAATTGATTGTTTTCTCATTAATTCCTCAAACTGGAAAAGCAGAGGATAAAGATACTCTATGTAGCCAGTGTTAATACTTATAAAATCCTTCTCCTTTCACTTAGTAGTTGTTTCTACAGCTTTTAATAATCTTTCTGTAAGAGTTAGAAGAGGTCTGGGATGTCTAACTAGCTTAATTTCACTACCAAAGGAAAAACCAAATATTTTTGATATTCATCAAAGAATGCTTTAATCACAAGGTGCTCACTAAGAAGCAGTTTATTTCAATTTTTGGAGAGCTAACTGTGCTTCCCACAAATTTCTCAAGCCTCCAGAATACAAAAGAACAAATCTATTTTAGCTTTCAAATATTCCACAAATCTCAAGTTTTCATAGCTTTACATCCTATTCACTCTACTTAGTAAAGTTGAATGTCACATAAAAGTTACTACATTCACATTATGAGGAATAACTTCTCTGTTTACAACCCTGCCATTGAAGGTCAGAGCTGCTAAATTTTCTAGCTCCTCAGCATATATTACTGTTGCAAAATAGGGACAAATCTAGTAACTATACATAGTTAATATAAGACTTACATAAAATAAAACATTTTGCAAGTTTTCTTCTGAACTGAATCTGGAAAATGATATCTCAGATCCACACCTCAGATTCCTTTCAGTCTTCTGGCTTCTCTTGACATCAGTTCTTTTCTCTGTCTCTTTCCTTTTCTCTGGTGATTTCTTCTGTTCTTACTCAAAGAGGTCTTATCTCTCAAAACATGGTGACTTTGAAAGATGCTTAAACCTATGTAGCACAGTCACCTTTTACACCAAGCAAAATGTATTATACATAGCAGTGACTTAAGATTGTTGTTTGTGCTTCCTTCCCAAAAAGGACCATCACATCAGGGAGATGATGCCATGATATGCAAATGAGTTGGATTTAAGTGAGGGAGGGCTATGCAAGGTCACCTGCCTCACTTTCCTCTCCAGAGCCATCTGGTCCAGTGGCCAGATATAGATCCTAGAGATGGCCCTGGATGCAATGGGAGACCCTGGCCTTTTTAAGGTTTAGTTTTCATTCAACAAGTCTATGTTTGACTGAGGCTGCACCCATTCAGTGCCATTTGAAGCAAAGAATTTCTTCTTTCACTTAATCCAAAAATAAATGAATGAATGAATACGAGAGGGGCAAACCCTCAAGATTTCTGACCATAGCAGAAATGACTATTATTTACATTCAATCTGAGTCAAATCAAGACTCAAATAATGATTAAATGGGGTTTGACCTAAGACCTATTAGTGGGCCAATTAAAATAAGATTGGCTTTGGTTTAAGGCCTGGTCCTTAAGAAAGAAATGTAGCCAGTAAACTCTAAGATATTTTGGGAGGGTTCTGAGATGTAAAAGAGGAAAAAAATACTTTGGAGAGAATCTATAGGTAAGGGAATGATATTCTTTCTGGAGAGGGAGAGGAAAGGAGGGAAGAAGGAAAGGAAGAAAAGAAGGAAGGAAGAAATGAAAGAAGGAAGAAAGGGAGGAAGGAAAGAGGGAAGGAAGTAGGGAAGGAAGAAAGAAAGGGAGGAAGGAAGGTATCTTTTAACTGACCAGTTCCAAGCCAGCTTTACTCGTAGATGTTGTTTGTTTTGATTGAATTGAATTGAATCTTAGGATGTAAATAATATAATAAAAATGACACCAAAAAGCTTCAGAATTTAATGTCTTCTTGCTGCTGCTGGTGGTGGTGCTGCTAGTGGTGCTCTTTTTTTTCCAGAAAGCAAACATCTTTTTTTATTACCATTTGGATTCATGATCAAGATTTAGAGGAAATCTTCAGTGTGTATTTTGTTCAGATGGACTGTCTTTCCAATTCCTATTACTGTTTCAAATCTGCTAACCATTCCTGGTTGCTCTGATTACCTTCTCCAGATAACACTTGCATCCTCCATTAGTATATTGACTTTCGGAGGCATTCTATTAGAAATTATAAATCTGTAGGCAAAAATAATTAAATGATAATTTGATTCTCTTAGAAGACATATCTGTTCCTTACATGTTGCTTCATTTTAAAAAAAATTACTTAGGGTGTAAGATTTTTTTCTCCCCAGAATTGTACCAAAGCACTGCTTTCCTATTCTCTTTCATGTTCAAGATGGACCAATCAATGGAAGATGGAAAAGAAACAAATTCCAACAAAGTAGTCAATTAAAAATGTTCCTACTATCAATGTTTTAAAGTCTGTAATACCTACTCAGGGACTATTTATCCTGAAGTAGATAATGCCATCCTTTGAAAGTCAGTGTTAAAAGCCCCTAAAACCATAAGTTGCAATATTGCTTCAACGCATCAACTGTTATGTTTAAAAGGTATAGAGAGAAATAAAATTCAGGTCTCTAATTTTAAAATAAAATGGTCACAGGTCTAGCTTGAGTCCTTTTCTGAGATATATCTGGATAACCTAAGATTTTTGTCATACATGAGTTCAGTGATCAGTGTTCAGAACTGATAGGCCAATTAGGCTTCATGACCCTGACCTTTCTTCTTAAAAAAAAAATAATTGGATGCAATGATATAAGAGAAACTTTGAGTAATTCACTGGTAAAAGTATTTCAATAAGTGCAAAAAATGTTCTTTATTTCTAGTAAATTAGACATCATTTAATCTTTCTAATTTTCATTTTTTTCCTTTTTGTACTTTCTCACTACCTACAAACACAGTCAAGTCTTTCCCTATTCTCAGAAAATGCCTTATCATGTCCTATAGAAGCACTAATTATCATCTTCTATCAATACATAGGTGTGATGGAGCCTCCTCTAACCAGTTTGCAAGAACTAATTGTTAAATTTTTAGTTGAGTGTTTATATCTCAGGAATTGTTAATTACTATAAATCAGGGCTTGAGTTATTCTTTTTTCTTTTGTTTATCTAAGAAAGTGTTAATAATGCAGACTAGCCTTTAAAGTATTTGTATAGGGGCAGCGAGGTGGCACAGTGGTTAGAGCACCAGCCCTGAAGTCAGGAGGACCTGAGTTCAAATCTGGTCTCAGACACTTCCTAACTGTGTGACCCTGGGCAAGTCACTTAACCCCAATTGCCTCAGCAAAAAGCAAAAAAAAAAAAGTATTTGTATATATGTTTCTACCTAGGAAGCAGAGTTTTTAAATATTCACCAGTACATACCTATGTTGCTCTATTAAATATTGCTTAAACTCAGGAAGAAACAAGCAATTTGTTAAGTGCATACCATGTGCCAGACCCTGTGCTAAGCACTTTACAGATATTGTCTCATTTGATCTTCACAACAATCCCAAGAGGTAGGTGATGTTATCTTCATTTTAAAATTAATAAATCTGAGACAAATAGAATCACAAGATTGTACGATTGTCCAGGATCATTAGCTAATAAGCATCTGATGTCAAGTTAATACTCATTTTCCTTACTTCAGACCTAGCACTCTATTGATCATGCCATCTAGCTACTTAGCAAGAATATAGTAGAAGTTTTAAGAATGAAGTCTTCATTAGACTGGAATTCTTGTGACTGTAGTCTAAAAATAATCACAATAACTGGCATTTACATAATGCTTTAAGGTTTCCAAGGGCATCTAGATGGTACAGTGGGTTGAGTGCTAGACCTGGAGTCAACAAGATTTGATTTTAAATCTGGTCTCCGACACTTACTAGCTGTGTGACCCTGGGCAAGACATAACCCAATTGCCTCAGTTTCTCTGTGTAAAATGAGCTGGTGAAGGAAAAGGCAAACTTTTTTTAATATCTTTGCCAAGAAAACCCCAAAGAGGGTTATGAGGAGTTGGACATGACTGAACAATCAAACAACAAACAAAAACAGTGAAGCTTTCCAAAGTGTTTTACATCCATTATCTCATTTAAGTATCACAATGCCTTTGTCTATATTTCTTATCTTTTCCTTGGCAAACTCCTTGAAAATCTACAGTTAGTGCCCCTAATATCTTTCTTCATTCTCTTTAACTTACTCAAATTTGATTTCAGACTTTATCATACAATTGAAACTATTCTTTCCAAAGTTAGCAACAATCTATCTAATTGCATTGCATCTCCTCAATCCCTAATCTCATTGATCACTGCCATTTTTGAAATTGTTAACCATATTTTCTTTCTGTGTGCCCTCTCCTCTCCTCTCCTTTTCAAGACACTCTTCTCACATGCAACTCTTCTAAGTGTCTGACCACTCCTCCAAGACTCTCTTCTGAATTCTTTTTTTCTTTCATTTCTATAGCTTTCCTGGCATTAACTTTGTTAACTTCATTAAGTTCAATTATTATCTCTAAATAGCTTTCTCTCAGATATATAAAACACTATTTCTCTCAAGAACTCTTTTTTCATGATTAAAAATGACTTATTGAACATTTCAAACTGGATATTTCAGAGATTTAGCAAACCCAACATATTTACAATAGAACTCATTTTCTTCCTACCATACTATTCCTGCAAATTTTCCTAATTGCACTTGACAGAACTACCATCCTTCCACTCAAATTCACAATCCTTGTGAGGAGTTGAAGATTTCACAAGGAGAAAGCACACACATATGCACAAGGACACACATACATCCCAACAACACCACTACTGAAATTTTATTAAAAAAAAACAAAAAAAACAAAAAGAGATCAGGGAGAAGAGTTCAAAGTTCTAACATCTAGAAAGTTATGTTTTGAGGAAACCATTGCTTCATTATTAATTTTACCAGCTTGCTGCTTGCTAGGTAAGAGATCAGTTCCATGGTTTGGCCCCAATTTCCCTTTATGGGAAAGCAGTTAAATACTTTGTGACTAGAATATGACAGGAAATTCTTCCATTAGGTCTTCTTTAACCTTAATTTGCCTAGTACCTTCTCCCGGATCTGCCTGGTCTTCACACAGTATACAATAGGGTTCATCAATGGAGGAATCAGCAAAAAGATGTTAGCAATGAGAATCCTAATGAGTGGGGAGCCATGTTTGGCAAAGCGATGGACAATGGACAAACTTATGATGGGCATGTAGAAGATCAGCACAGCACAAATGTGGGAGACACAGGTGTTGAGAGCCTTGAGACGCTCTTGATGGGAGGCAATGCCCAAAACTGTCTTCAAGATCAGTACATATGACATAGCAATGACCAAAAAGTCCAGCATACTTAGTATAGCAATAAAGAAGCCATAAATGATATTGACCCTGTTATCAGAGCAGGCCAATTTCATTATGTCTTGGTGGAGACAGTAGGAATAGGAGAGGAGGTTCTCCTTGCAATATCTCAGTCTCTTTAAAGTAATAGGGAATGGAAGTATGAATATAAAACATCGAATGGCAAAGCCCAGGCCAATCTGCAGGACTCTGACATTGGTGAGAATGGAACTGTATCTCAGGGGATTGCGGATGGCTATGAAACGATCAAAGGCCATGATGACAAGCACAGAGGACTCCATGGCTGTGAAAGTATGGATGAAGAACTCCTGGGCAATGCAAGCATCCACAGAAATTCCCGGAGCATTGAACAAGAAGATTCTGAGCATGGTGGGTAAGGAGGAGAAAGACAGGCAAAGATCAGAAAAAGCCAGCATGGAGAGAAAATAGTACATGGGCTCATGGAGAGAAGGCTCTGTCTTGATGACGAGAAGGATGGTAGAGTTGCCCAAAGCAGCAATAATATATATAAAGCAGATAGGAATGGATATCCAGATGTGCACATGTTCCATTCCTGGGATCCCAATGAGGAAAAAGGTGGAAATCTTATCCTCAGTGATATTAAGAGGGGACATCTATAATTGAGGAAAGAACCGCAACTGGAATTACAGATAACATTTCCTGAAACAAAATAAAGAAACAATAAGAAAAATGTGTATACTCGTATTTTCTCATCCTTAACAGATAAAGTTGGAGCGAAGAGTTTGGATTTTTTTTTCTTTTTCTGAGGCAATTGGGGTTAAATGACTTGTCCAGGGTATCACAGCTAGGGAATGTCTGAGATCAAATTTGAACTC
This sequence comes from Myrmecobius fasciatus, assembly GCA_023553655.1. Taxonomy (NCBI): domain Eukaryota; kingdom Metazoa; phylum Chordata; class Mammalia; order Dasyuromorphia; family Myrmecobiidae; genus Myrmecobius; species Myrmecobius fasciatus. The sequence goes on along the minus strand of JAJPUD010001018.1, from coordinate 347,189 downwards.
AGGTCCTCCTGACTTCAGCGCTGGTGCTCTATCCACTGCACTACCTAGCTGCCCCAAGTTTGGACTTTTTTAAAAGGAGAAAGTCTTTTGTATAACTTTGCGCCCCCCCCCCACAATTGTTCTAATGCTTAGACAACAGAATAGTTTGGCTTCAATTACACAATGCAAGTCAAGGATGGATGATCTTATACCAAGAATTATGAAATAAGAATTCATATATGTGGTGGTCAGCTAGATGAAATGTTCTTGAAATTCCTTCTATCTTTATCGCTTTTTTTTCCCCCAAATTCCCTCTCTAACTGTTTTTTAATAGGAACAACAAGCAAACCTTGGAACATCACAATATTGTATAGATGTTGAAGCAAGATAGTGGTATTCACAAATTCACATAGGAAAAGAATTTATAGACTTATATAGGTGTAATATACCTCAGAAATGATTTTTTTAAAACCACACGTATTTATGCTAAACTGACTTTTAAATTCATTTTCTAATTCATTTCACTTTCTAATTCATTTTTAAGTCACAGACTTGGAAATGAAAAGAATCTTGAGTTCTAATTCAATCCCTTTAATGTATGAGTAAATTGAAATCAAGAAAGATAAAGGGACTTGCCAAACTGTTTGGTCTAGATGATTATATATGTGTGTGCATGTACATGTACACACAGAGACATACTTGTACACATATACATATATGCTGTATACATGTGTGCACATGCATAGCATTATGTTTGTATATGTAGAACTGGAAGCCAAATCTTTCCCTAAAGTCTAGTTATCTTTTTGCTCTATTTCTAGCCCATTTTGAATCCTTTTAAAAAATGGTTTTATAAGGTGGCAGCTAGGTGATGCAGTGGATAAAGCACCAGTCCTGAAGTCAGGAGGACCTTAAGTTCAAATCTGATTTCAGACACTTAACAATTTTTTGCTGTGTGACCCTGGGCAAGTCACTTAACCCCAATTGCCTCAGGGGAAAAATATGGCCTTGTTTAAGGCAAAACTAATTAATTTATATTATAGTGCTAGTTAGAAAATAATGAATAACCAAATCATTGTGAGATTTGTGAGATTACTTCATTGGCAGTTTTTTCCTCTGCATTTTCAATAGTATACAGAAATAGCATTGCCACTCGTAAACAGTGGTAGATATAGTTCCACATCTATTTGGCATAGAATTACTTACCCAGAAATCAACTGATAATCATTACATCTATAAATACTGAGGCATATATATATATATATATATATATATAGTTTTGCATTAGAAATTTATAACATTTTCTTCTTCATATTCATTCCAAATTATGGACTTTATTCCCAAAGTAACACTAAGGGACAAATATAGGATCTATTTGAATTACTTCATACTTATCTGAAGCATAACTTACCTGTTCCTGAAGAGTATTTCAAAGAGGTAATGAAATAATGACCATGTTTTCCATTAGTAGATGGCAAAATAAATACTTTGTCTCATTATACTTGTCTTTTTCTGTCATGCCTCTTTCTGTCTTTCTATTATCTTTCTTTTTTTCATTGTTGTGTCTCGTCCTTGTTTCTCTGCCTTTCCTTCTTTTTTGCTTTCAATGCACATGCATGAGCACATGTGCACACACACACACTCCCCCTTTGACTTCTGCTATAACAGATTTCATTATCAGAGCTTATAAAACAATATCTTTATGTCCTAATCAATGTGCTAATATTCTGTAGTCAATGTTCTGTAAGGAAAGATTAATGAAAAGAGTTAGATGGTTTCTGTTCTGGGTCTGAAACTCCCATGTTTCAGCTATGATATAGGGCAATCTTCTTCCCCTCTCTATACTTCAATTCCCTATTGCAAAATGTTCATATTTCATGCTTAAATTAAAGAGCTGTTGAGAGGAATAAATTAATATTGGCAAAAGATTTTGTAACACTGACATGGCCTACAAATGCAAATAATTAGTATTTTGAGGCAATGTTTAATGTGAAAGATCCCAAACAACTTTCTATAATACTCAGGTCAAAGCTAGATTGGCCTCTATCAACGAGATTTCTCTGTAGTCCCCTCATTTTTCCTTTGTATTGTTTTTCTCTTCCTCTCTTCCTTTCATTCATTAATAGATTTATTAATACTCGATTGTATTTCTATTATCCTATCCAAAATGGTGAGATAATTTTTTAAAAACCCAGTTGTATAAAAATGTTAATTAATTATAAAGAAGAATAATACATTGAAGAGTTGGTGAATAGATGTGAAATAATGTGGTTAAAACCTAAGAGATGTTGTAGGGACATTGAGATTTTAAGGATGAAATTGAAATGAAAATTCTTTGAGAACAGAGCCTTTTATTCATGTCTATCTTTTTTGTTCAACTCTTACCACAATCCCATGCATAGAATAATAAAACTAAAATGTATATAATAGTTACAATATACCAGGTACTGTGCTAAGCACTATATGATTGTTGTTTCATTTGATCTTCACAAAGTAGATGCTATTATTGTCCTCATTTTTTACAGATGGAAACTAAGACAAACAGGTTAAGTGCCCACGATCACACAGCTACTAAGTGGATGATTTTTCTTGCTACTTCAATAATCATCAATATTGAATCAGAAGTGATATCCACCAAGTGTCTCAGAGCCTAGAATTTATCATGTTATGGAAACATGATTTCAACCCATAAAATTCTGTCAAGTGGTCTCCCACTACTTTTGTAATCTACCTCATATTTTAAGTCTCTATTACCCATTCTTTTCCTGTCCTTTATATTATAAAGACTTTTTTTCTTGGCAAAGGGGGAAAAAAAAGGAAAAAAAAAGAATTCAGTACTTTTGTGTGTCAGTGTGCAGTATAAAAATTTCAGTCATCTTGACTGATAAACTTATTCCTTTCTTATTTTTCCCTCCTCTTTTAATATACTATGCTATAGGCCTAACAGAGCTCCTTTCTCTCAGATTCAAAAGGATATCATGAATTTCTCTTGAATCATACTTCAGATATGTCTACCTATCACTGCTCAGAGACTTCTGATAACATTCCAACCACCCTACTCAACCTCCTTTGAACTTCTTCCTAGACTATTCTGTCCAAAATCATGTCAGTCACCTTTGTAGCTTTGCATTAACTACATGGTCTCAAGCAATGATCAAAATAGGCATAGGACAAGTTCTGGAGAATGGAATATTTCAGTGGGAAAGCCTGAAAAATGAGAAGAAGGCAAATAAGGAAAGGGAGAACAAGAAAACAAGAATATGAAAATATCCTGTTCCTAGAAGGTCTTTGAGAGATGACCTGAGAGGAACCTATATTTCCTCTGTACCATAGTTTATGCAGATACCTTAGTAAATATTGATGGAGAAGGAGATATAGTGACTCTTAAGCAGCTAAAGATAATTGTCACATCTGTGATTACTTTATCCAATTGAATTCAACAGATATTTGGCAAAATCTATTATGTGCAAATCACTGTGCTACATGACTGGAAGCTAGGGGTGAAAATGAAAGTCCTATTCTTCAAGTAGTTTACAATTTATTTTGCTGCTTATGCCATTTGTTCATTATTTATTAGCTTATGAAATCCTTATAATACACCTAAGAACTAAGGATCAATATCATTATGCCAATTGTGCACATTAGAAAATTTAGATTAATGGAAGTGAAATAAGTTGTCTAAGTTTTAGTTATGAGGACCTTCAAAATTCAGGAAGATACCCCAGGTTCCTAGTTCAGTCTTTTGTACCCTGTAATATCTATACTCCAAATTGTTTCCTAAGTTATCTGTCAATGACAAAGATTTTTAGTCTTATTAAGTGGAGTGAGGAATAGGAAGAAGCAGATCTGAATGCTTTCCACACATTTGGCAGGAGCAAGCAGTATTTTCAATACCATTTGTTGGTCATTAAGATGTTAATTTTCATTGGAAAGAATCCTCACTTATTTCTGATTCAATCTCTGGGAGTGATATTCAGACTTTCCTTCTTACTCTGGTGGATGCTGTAGGTAGGGGTGTGATATGAAATATAGATGAAAAATTACCTGATTCTTGAAGAAAGCTGACACTCTAACAAGGTGAATAAAGCTTATACTCTAATAACTAGGATACTAAATAACATAATAGGAAAAAGGAGAGAATCAGACAAAGTACCCAGAGAAATTTGGAAGAGGAGTGAGGGATATTCAGATGCTGGTGTTAGGAAAGGTTTCATGAAGGAAATGATACCTAAAGTGAATCCTAAAATGAAAAGATTAATTTGAATTACTGAGATGGGAACAGAGACTTTTCCAGGATAGAAGATGACTTGTGTCAATGGAAAGGGACAAGACAGAATAACATCTAAAATAAGTAATAGACAAATATATATATATGCATATATATATTTACACATATGTATCTTACTTTAAGATTTATAAATTAAAAAAATAATAAAAAAGATTTATAAATTTATACATACACATATAAACATATAAATATGTATATATACATGCACACATATATGTATTATGTGTATAATATATAATTCACATTTTTACTGATAAGAAAATGGTTATTGGCAGAATTTAGATGAATTTTCCAGGGTGACACTACTTAGTGTATCTACTACCTAGGTCTTTCTGGCTCTAAGTATATAACTTTATCCCTTATGGAAAATTGCCTCCTCTAACACTTTGCGTTGGAAGAAAGGAGCATGGGTAGAAGGAAATAATTCAGGGGGAAAAAAAAAAAAACCTTTACTGGTACTTACATTGAATTTGTTCTTACAGACAATGTAAAACCAATGAAAGTCATTAAGCAGTGAAACAGTAAAATTAGACAAATCCATTAACAACATTTTAGAACTGAGTATTATCTGATAGTTTTTTTGTGGATAATGAATCCTGAACTTGCCAACACATAAATTCCATGCTTCTGACTTTAGTGGTCACTAAAAAACCACTTGCCTTTTTGAAGTTGATGTTAGTGATTGCTAGTGAAGTTTGGAGTTAAACTCTTTTCCATTTTCTTCCAACATAGAGAAAAGTATCTCCTATTTGTTTGTCAGAATTGGGATAGGGAAGGTGGGAGAAACTTCAAGGATATTTGGCATTTTGCTCTTGGGAATGTGGTCAGGGAGAAACTTAGGAACTACCACAAATAGTTGGGGGTACAAGTCATTTTAGACAATCTTAAGAGAGCGAGTGATTGCTTATAAAACAGGGTCAGGTCTCCAAATGTCTGAACTAGGTAAAAAAACTTTGCAGGGAGTAGAAAACTGGATCTTTATGATTTCTGGAAATCTCTTTAGGATCAGGAATTCTTATTCTATATTCACTTAAGCAAGGATATGAGTATGAATATGGGAAAGCTCTTTGCCATATTGTTGCCTGATAAAATGTAGAAATAAATGGACCAAAAACAATCTTGACAATTACATCACTAACCTGGAGGGGAGACCCTGCATGGTCCCATTAAACTGAAAAAGGACAGGACTCAAGCTGACAGCTCCAGAGCATTCTTCTCCCTATCCTAAAACACAACATGTTTTTTTTTATAGTATTCACAGATCTATGCATTGCCACTCTCCTTTCCTCTTCCTTCTTCTCCAATATATTGTCATCTCCCCAGGTCCAAAGGTTTGCAGCTCTCTGGGGAGGAAGTCTGAGAAGAATCAACTCTGAAAGTAAACAGAATATGTTATCCAATGGAAGTTTGAATCTTAGGAGAAGGAAGCATACAGGAAAGAGGAACACTTTTAATATTCCTTCTTAGAGAATTGGATTTTCTACCATTATAACCACTTTTTGCTTCTGTAAATTTAGGGTTGTGTTGTTAAGCAAAAGCTTACAGAGTAAAAGTGGTGGAGGGAGATGATCAGTCTAAAAATCGGGAAGGGAATTAAGTGGAAGAATTGAAGGTGTTTAATTAAGACTAATATTTGGAAGCTTCTAGGAGACAAATTGCTATTGTTTGTCTGACTCTTTGTGCCTCCTTTTTGGGGTTTTCTTTACTGAAGTAGTTTGACATTTCCTTCTCTAGCTCATTTTACAGATGAGGAAACCCAATATAATATCTGAATCAGAATGAGAAAGTCCACACTAGGGTAATGCAAATAAAGGACTAACCAAGTCAATTAATATATAATTTTCTCTCTTTCCAATCTCCCACTCATGGAGGGAGGGGGCAAAGAAAAAAGCAAAGTCTTTGTAACAAATCTCACATACACACACACACACACACACAAGTTCCCATATTGGTCAGTTCCCAAAAGTTGTCTTATTCCGTATATTTAGTCAGTTGATTACTTATCTATTAGGCAGTGAGTACCATTCTCCATCTTAGATTTTTCTGAAATGTTGATTGGCCATTGTAGTGCATTATAGTTCTTAAATATTTTAAACTTTCTATTTATTTTAAAGGAAGTCTTAATATTGAGTCTAATTTTGCTTTCTTATGACTTTTGCCTATTGTTTCTAGTTCTATTCTCTGTGGTAGCATGTCAGTAGCTCTTCAAATGTGAGTTCTTCAAATATTTGAAGAATATTCTTACCCTTCAAAAAGTAAATTTCTTCTCTAGAATAATCAACAATAGCTCTTTTAGTTGATCCTTGTATGCCCTGGTTCCTTCATTATCTTGATCATTCTCTTCTAGCTAAACTTGTTCTTCCTAAAATTAACAGCCAAAGATAAAGGCCATCTTTTAGTTTATCAGATTATAGCAGCAAGGATCTATCAAAGAAATCAAGGTGAATTTTAAAAATGTCAAGGTACATATATATATATGTACATATATATATACCAGAAAACTTACACCTCTGTGTCTAAAAAGTAGAGATATGAATTGAGTCATTTATAATAGGGATGGGAGGAAGAGAAAAGGAAGGGAAAGAATAAGCATTTATAGAGTCCTTTCTAAGTACCAGTCACTTTCATTTGATCACAAAGGATCACAAAAATCCTGTTATCAGAATACATACTCTATACAATTTCAAATTAAATGTTATTTGTTAGAGATGAGTGGGAGCATTACAGACTCAGCATACATTACTGGCTAGGGATTAATAACATGGACACAAATGACCTAACTTGAAAGTCATGAGACACTGAAACTCTCATTATACAAAAAAAAAAAAAAAAAAAAAAAAAAAAAAAAAAAAAAAAAAAAGAAAGAAAGAAAGAAAAGAAAGAAAAGAGGAAAAGCTTTCTTCAGTACAAAAGGAACTGGGCTAAAAACAGATGGTTGTGCTGCTGAATGTTTGGGACTTCCACTAGACACCATGCCATCAAAATGTATTTTCTCTACTTTAGTGGAGGTGGAGGACATAGCAGAAATCTTATAATTTCCCATCTAGATGCTTGTCTATATTTACAACATCTCCAGAAAATCAAATTCTGGTAAGATTATATCAGCTTTGAAACTTACACCTTCTAAGTAACATCTTTTGGGTCCCTGTCTTTGATTGGAAAGGGTACAGAATGGACATCACAGAGTGCGTCCCAGAAAAGTAGGGAGCCCAGGGAAGATATCTCAAAAATTCCTATATGGAGACAGGATTTCATCATTCTTGTCACACCAAGTATACTAATTTTTAATTTCTTTTAATATGTTATTTTCTCCTATTCAATTGTAAGCTTCTTGGGGACAGGAATTGTCTTCTGCTTTGTTTGTAGTTCCAGTAGTTATCACAGTGTCTGACACATAGGAGATATTTGATAAGAGAATATTGACTGAGTGAGTTCACTTCAAAGAACCTTTCAGCTGTATGTGAATAACTGATGAAAAAAGCAGATGGCTGGTGAAAATTTGTGTCCATTAAATTAAAACAACTCTAAGTTACCACTTTTTGGTACTTGAGAGAGAACTATGGAGATTGAATATAAATCAACAATTTCTATGCTCACTTTTTTTTCTGATTTCTTTTCTTCTGGTAGTTTTTCCCTTTTGTTCTGATTTTTCTCTCCCAATATGATTCGTAAAGAAATGTGTATTTAAAAAAGTTAATATATGCATACATGTATATTAATATAAAATAAAATAATTAAAAAAACAAAAAAAAGTTTGTGTGCAATGATACAGAACAAGAAGCAAAATGGTGAATACAAAGCATTGAAATACCATTGTTTTAAAATCATTATACTGTTCAAATAATGACAGAAGTTGGAGCCATACAGTGAAGTATTGTATCAGACTATCTGATCACATACATGGAACCAAGAGGAAGCTAGTGCTGCACAGCTTCACTGTTGGAAAAGCTATATCATGACTGTATCTGTATTGAGATAAAAAAACCAACAATGAAACTAATAATAAACAGATTCTATTAGCCTAAGATGGACAATATGTCACCAAGAAGTGTGCTATTACTAAAATAATAAAAACAATAATAGCTACCATTTATGTAGTATTTTATAGTTTATGAACTACTTTATGGATGTTAATATGGAATTATTCTGAACACTTGGGGAACAAAAACACTAGTAAACCTTTAGAATTTGTCTGTTTCTAGAAAGAGACCAAGACTATATCATTGTAAGGGATTGGTGTGGTTTCTCATAGGAAATCACTAACTAGAGCATTGCAGAGGGGGATTAAATGTGACCCCTCAAAATCTCATTAACTAAAGCAGACCAAACTTTTGACCGGAAATTCTATTTGCAAAAAATCTGGCAAATATCTGTAAAAGTTAACAATGTCAGTCTCAATGTGTATTGTGATAAGCTGGGTTTGAGTAAAGCCCCAGTGACAGATTAAGGACATCCAGGAAAGCAGGAAATGCATTATTCTGAAGATTGACAGGATGGGGGAGTGGGGGAGGTCATGGGTACCTATAACTTGTTCAACTATTTTTCTTTTTTCTTTTTGCTAAGGCAATTGGGGTTAAGTGACTTGCCCAGGGTCACACAGCTAGGATGTTTTAAGTGTCTGAGGTCAGATTTGAGCCTGTTCAGGGCTGGTGCTCTATCCACTGCGCCACCTAGCTGCCCCAACTTGTTCAACTATTTAAACTTCTCAAAGTTGCTGAGCATTAGGTGCTCAGTGGAAGGACCACCCGCTTCTTTACTTCGAGATATCTCTGTCATTTTTGAATCAAGTCACTTTATCCCACACATGATGAATGGAAGGTGTCTGATAACTTTATAAATTGTGCACAGGAATATCTGAGCAGGCCTCAGTAAGCTTCTAAGATTGCTAAAGTTTTACAGAAGAAATATTCCTTGGTGCATGGACATCCTGCTAGGATCCATTTGATGCATTGTTCAAAATATAAAGTCATATAATAATGACTTTATTTGACAACAAGCAGTTAAGAAAATCTCTTGATATCCTCAATTTTTACCTATAACTGTTTTTTCCCAAATTTATTTCATTTGAAAAACAGAATAAACAAAAAAAGGAAAACAGAAAAGCAATACAAAACAAAAGAGAACATTATCATGTGCCCAGCAGAATATTAGGGAGGATTCAAAATATATAATGACAAATGCTAATTTAAGTATATATATATATATATGTATATATATATATAAAAGAAATTATATTCATGAGTATCCATCTTTACTTCCTTGTAAATTGTTCTTTTTTTTCTCTGCTACCTGTGTACCTTACTTACTTTTTTCTTTCCCCCTTTTCATTTCCCCCACTACTCCCAAGCAAGCTACAGTTAAGAAGAGATATATTTATGTATACATATGCAGATATATATACATACATATATACACTCACACACACACATACCCCATATACACCTCTTTTCTATCTCTGTTGCCTCTTTAATTAAGTTCTGCTCTATAATATTACTTAACTCCCTTCACCCAGGGATCCCTCCCTTGCCTTCTTCCCTCACTCTTTGCTTCCCCATTCACCTATCACTCCCTGCTATATAGATTTTGGAGGGTGCTATACCTCCTTATACCTTATACCACTACCTTATGTAGTGTTGCCTATTGAACCCATTCCCAATGTGAGTAGATTTTCAGACCTATGAGCTGCCCTCCCTCCTTTAATGCCTCTGTGACTATTCTTCTTTTGCACCTCATTTGTATAACATGATTACTATTTTTACTTTTACTCTGCCAATCTTTCTTTTGAGCTTATCCTATTGCTGATATAAATCTTAAACATAAAGTATACATTTCCCATGTATAAAAAAATAAACAATTTGTACACATTTAAAGTTTCTTCATGTTGAGTTCCTTAAAATTGATTTTTGATATTGGTTCTTATATGTTAAATTTTCTGTTAAGTTTGGGTTTGGTTGATAGAAAGTCCTGAAAATCTGCAAGTTTGTTGAATGTCCATCTTTTCTCATTGAAAATTATAAATAAATTTGTTGGATATGATATTTTTGGGCACATGTCCAGTTCTTTTGCTTATCTGTAGATATAATTCCAAGACCTTCAGTCTTGTACAATTTTAATTTTAGTTCCAGCATATTTGAATTTTTTTTCTTGTTTCTTGTAAAATTTTCCCTTTCATCTGGGGATTTCAAAATTTGGCAATAATATTCCTATGTGTTTTCTACAAAGGATCTCTTTGAGGTAGTGATTGGTGGATTTTTTTTTTTCTATTTCTATTTTCCCCTCATGTTTTATCACACCAGGACAATTTTCTAGGATTATTTCCTGCATTATTGTGTCCAGGTTCTCTTTCTAGTCACAATTTTCATTCTTTATAATCTGTTTTGTTATTTCTTGGTCTCTTATAGCTTCCTGACCTCCCCTTGCCTGATTCTAATTTTCACAGAGTTATTTTCATCTTTGAGGCTTGTTTCTCCTTTTCTAATTGATTAACTTTTTTTCATAATTTTCTTGTTTTTCTTGAATGGTTTTAATTTTTTCTTTAGTTTTTCTTCAATGTCTCTTATTTGATTTTTGAATATTTTTTTGAGTTCTATAAATTCTCTCTGGGCTGGGAGCTATTTCACATAACTCTTTGAGACAAAAGCATTTTTTACTAAATTGTCTTTCTATGAAGATGAATTCCAATCTCCCCTGTTCCCATAATGTTTCAATGGTAAGGTTCTTTCTTCTTTGTCAGTTCATTTTTTAAAAAAAATAAAAAGCACCTCTAATTGTGGGGATGGTGGGATGGTGCCTCAAGTTTCCCTTCAGCTCTCTCCTCTGACTAGGAACCCTAAATAAGAGTTCCACTCTCCTGTAAGTGCCCTAGCCTGCTGCTTCTGCACTCAAGAGGTGCTGGTTCTTTCTTTCCCAAGACCCCATCTCCACAGCACAGCCGAGGTTCACTCTATCTTTCTGGATTCAACTTCCCACTCTACAAACAGTCCAGAAGTGAAAATCTCTATGGTTCCTACTAAGGCTTCAGTCACATCCAGCTAGCCTGAGGGGTCCCCACTTGATGCTTCTGCAGAGTTAGCCCAAAGGTGTTTGCACTTTAGACAGGTTGATCCGGCCTGGGGTCTATTTTCAGGTCTTATAAAGAGGACCCTTGTTCTGCCCTAAATCTTGTTTTTTCACTAGTCTATGTTTACCCTGAGGCACAAATTTGTTCTATTTGTGGGGGAAATCGGGAGAGCTTGAAATTTACCAATCTACTCCACCATCTTCCCAGAATCCTCCCTCTTTTTTTCTTACAACTTGATAATTTCAACCATATGTTAATGATCTCAGATTTATATAGTACTTCATGTTTTGCAAAGTGTTTAACAAATATTTCATTGGATAATTACACCATGTTGACAAGAATGTTGTGGACAGACAGTGGATCAAACATATGGCTTTCCCAGAACTGACATACATCTCCACCAAAAATAATAATTCTCTTGACTCTGAACCTACTGATGTATAGGCATCTTTCATTTAGTGCCTTTAAAAATGGGAAGACTGTACACATTTATAGATAGTACATACATCTCCTGGTATAGAGACAGAAGCAAATTTAGCAGTTAGCTAAAACTTCAGCCCAGAATATGTTGAAAGAAAAAAGCATAATAGTGTGAAATTTGCATTCATTTTCATTAGATTCAATGAAGTGACAGAATTCTGCTGAAAAAATTTTAGTGTTCATGGAACATATATATCAACAGATTGATGTAATCTACTCCATCCCTAGTTGTGGGGAAACCAGAAACTTTTTTGTTTGTAATATAGACCAAGAAGTTTTAAGGGAGCTTTTAAATAATCTAAGATAATTCACTGTCAAAGTGACTGGATTGAACTCTTTGATGGTGAAGTTGATACTGATGGACACTTAATTGGGATGAAAGTTAATTTGCTGATCATGGAAAATTACCTGACTCAGACAACAGCTCAAAAGCAAACACTGTAAAGATAAGCTATGATGAGTTCAAATGATTGAAAAGACTGAACTCAGAAGCAATATTTCTTCATCTTATTATTTTAGAAAATCTTGTGGTAGATACAAGCTATAGATTATAGTAACATTGCTATAAGTATCATAGCTTGAGTACTGTACTGTTTCAGGTTTATAAGGGCAGAAATATAATTCTTTGGGGGATTATGATCAGCCATATCGTCATTTAGAACTGTTAGCAGGTCACAGGAGAACTAATATTATTCTACCACTTAGACAATACCTTGTTCAAACTGGTAGCCAGACCTATACCACATATAAATTGCATATGTGTTGATTGATATATATGTATGTATATATATGTTAGTTACTATATGAGTAAATATGCTTCTGTTTTATTTATTTTTGCTCCTACCATGCATATATTTGTAGCCTCATTAGTGTATGAATTATGCTGAGTTTTTCTGTCAATTATGTGGGCCTAATTTTCTGGGACTTTTTGCATTTTATAATTTTGTAGCACTCTAAATTATATTGTTGCTTTCATTTTTATGCATATAATGTATATCTATACTATATGCATCAGAACATACTGCACTGCCATAAACTTATATTGATTCCTGAATATAATTTAGACCCGTGATGGATGAAACAACTGTGATCCTGTCCATGTATGGGTGATATATATTTTCTGTGACTGGCTTACTAGGATGATTGCTTGAGGTGGCAGATCTATCACATGTGCCCTTCACCATTACTTTTATTTTTGAAGTGCTGATTTTTTTTATCTTTTTCTATATAATCCCACAGCATGTGGGATTATATAGAAAAAGATAAAAAAGTGGGATTATATAGAAAAAGATAAAAAAAATCAGCACTTCAAAAATAAAATAACCAAAAGTTATTTGGAAAGGCACTGAAAGTTGGAAATTTAATTATGAAGATTTGCTTATTGCTAAGTACTAGAGAAAAAAAGTAACCCCATGTCTGACCACTGATAATCCATCTACCCACTGGGAAATCCCTGTGTATCCAGTAACCAGATTAGTCAGTTTTATATAGGCAAGTAATGAAATTATTTCCTGATCATATTCAATTCAGCAAACTTCATCTAATCCACATTTGCAAAATTAGCAAACTTCCATTATCATGATCCCTTTTTGGAAAAGGACCCACATGTGCAAAAATATTTGTAGCAACTCTTTTTGTGGTGGCAAAGAATTGGAAAGGAACATAGATCAAGAATCTCTTTCAATCAGATTAGCTTTTCTACTGTATGCCTTCACAGTACTTTAATTTGCTTATGGGATTTAAGGACTCCAGAGAATCATACTTGCATTTTTTGAGTAATAACTTACCTGGATTATGAATGATCCTTTCTATACCTCTATTCTATGTTGTCACCTCATCCACAATCCCAGTTATCATCTATTTTGACAGGTCAAAAATCCTGCTATGAGACACTGGTAGCTTCTTAGGTCAAAAAAAGTACTCAAATACTATGAGGTTTTTTTAAAAGCATTGATCTTGCACTTTAAGGCTTTTAAAGAATATTACAAATATTATCTCATTTAATCCTCAAAACCATTCTGAGAAGTAAGTGCTATTGTTGCCTCCATATTATAGATGAGAAAACTGAGATGGACAGAGGTTGAGTCATACATAATATTTTCACTTTTTGTTGGTGTCTGCTTACATTTTGTTTTCTTTCTCATTTTTCCTTTTTTATCTGATTTTTCTTGTGCAGCATGATAATTGTGGAAATATGTATAGAAGATTTGCACATGTTTAACATATATTGAATTACTTGCTATCTAGGGGAGGGAATGGGGAGAAGGGAAGGAGAAAAAAATTTGGAACACAAGATTTTGCAAGGGTGAATGTTAAAAACTATCTATGCATGCATTTTGAAAATAAAAATCTTTATATGAAATAAATAAACAAAATAACATAGACAAAAAAAAAAGGGATAAGGAAAATATCAAGTAGCACAGATTCCTCCAAGGTCCAATTTCAATGACTTAAGTCCTAAGTTACAAGTGAACCCTGAGGAAATTCCTTATGTTTTTATAATTCTTTCTATTTAAATTAATATTTTAAAAAATTTATGAAATAAACATTTTAATTGAAAAAAAAAGAATGAAGAATTCTTTCCTGAGAAAGGAAGAGTATAAGAAAAGTAGAGATGGAGAACAGAAGAAATATCAAACTTTAGGCCAGGCTTTTCTAAAAATATTGGGAAGATTGTTCCATCTCTTTTCCAAGAGGAAGGAGGGAAAAATCCCCTCTCAGCTAACCACTACTTTTCATAATTCACATTAATGGACATTGTTTTCATGGAAGTGTTGGACATCTCTATTGGAACAGTTGCTTTCTTAGCTTTCTTCCCTTATGATGCAATGCAAATTTCTCTTCTCAACTCATCTGGCTACTTGACAGAAACTGTAGTATCTTTTATGTCCATTCTCATATTTATTTTTTCCAGTTGAAATAATGTAATGATACTCTATGAAAAGACTGTAATCCTTATCTCAATTTTGACAAAAGTTGAGTTTATCTCACTCTATTCAGATGAAGAATTATTCTTTTATTCTATCTTTTAACGACAGGCTGAAGATAAGTATTCTGTCTTGTCATGTTTTATTTTGTTTTATTCTCTTTCCCTCTTTTCTTCTAAGCAATACATGATAGCAGAAAGAATATTGTATCATCTCTGATCCTCTTCCACTTGATATCCCTCCTTTTCTTCTTCCTTCTAATATCTCCTCTATTTTGTCATTATTGTTCTCTTCCTTTTCCTCTTTCCCTTTCACAGGAGTAGCTAGTAAAGATACAATTTCAAGCTGCCTGACAGTACAAAGTGATATTTATAGCCTCTTATTAACATATATTTATTATTTCTATTATTTTATATATATGTATATATAACTAGAATATCATCTAGGAAGTTTTTGAGAGACCTCATATTATGATATACTCATCTTTTCTAACAGCCATAATAAGATAAATTATATGTCCAATAATTATGACAGTTCCAGTGTTGATATGTTACCAAGTATTAAATTCAACATACCATTTTCATAAACAAACAAGCTTTTTGAAGCATGAAATACTGAAGCAGACTTTTTATGTATTTACCTGAGTCCAAATGAGCAATTGCTATTTCAAAACATTAACACAAACATAATTCACCATCTGTTTTCTGAGTACATTGATGCAGACTTAATTCAAAAGCTGTTTTCTTAAAGCACAGAAGAAGATTAATAATCCAAACAATTGAACTGTCAAGGGTCTTCTCCTACAGAAGCACAACATTGAGGGAAAGATTGGTAAAAATCAAATTGATAAAGAGAAATAGACACAAAGATGTTTCAATCAATCAATCAATCACTGTATAGTTGAAAGACCAAAGAAATATTTTTTGAATGAAGAATCAATATTTAGAGCAGATGGAGGCAGATATTTTTGAAGTCTGACGAGCAAAAAAGCATGAAGATTAGAAAAAAGAGGAAAGTGAGAATCCAGACCATTAAATAATTAGGGGATATCAAACTACTAAATGTTATAGTAAACCATGAACCTGAAGTAATTAAAGAAAACCAAAACAAAGAGTCATACCTATAAAAAGGGAAAAAAATAGAGGCAATACAAAGTTTAGAAGGGGAATCAATAATAAGGCACTCACAGTAACTAAAGAAAAAAATTTAAAAATCATAAAAAGGAATAGTTGTTGGGCACCTAGATGGCTCAGTGGATAGAGCATCATCCCTGAAGTCAGGAGGACCTGAGTTCAAATATGACCTCAGACACTTAACACTTCTTAGTCGTGTGACCCTGGGCAAGTCACTTCACCCCAATTGCCTCAGAAAAAGGGAATCGTTGTTATGTACTATCAACCACATGGTTGATAGTTTTTGGAGCATGGTAGGGGGAGAAATGAGTTACAATGTAGCCTTTAGATTGTGGAATAAAAAAGAACATTTTTAAAAAATATTTTTTTAGAAAAAGTACTAATCACTCATCAGGTATTTTTCAGACACAATTTCCCAAGGACTTTCTCCCTGATTTCACGAGTCTTCACACAATACACAATAGGGTTCATTAGTGGAGGAACCAAAATATAGACATCAGCAATCAGGATCCTACTTAATGGTGACCCATGTTTAGCAAAACGATGAATAATAGCTAAAGTGACAACTGGAACATAGAAAATAAGCACAGCACAGATGTGGGAAACACAGGTGTTGAAGGTCTTTAATCTCTCTTGGTGGGAAGCAATGCCTAAAACTGTCCTCAAGATCATTATGTAGGACAACAAAATCAATACTAAATTCAGCATTCCTAACAGAGCAACAAAGAAGCCATAGATGACATTGACTCTGTTATCAGAACAAGCCAGTCTCATTATATCCTGGTGCAAACAATAGGAATGAGAGAGCAGATTTTCCTTGCAAAATCTCAGCCTCTTTAGAGTGATAGGGAATGGGATTATACATGCAAAACAGGTAATGGCAAAGCCCAACCCGATCTGCAGGACTCTAACATTGGTGAGAATGGAGCTATATCTCAGGGGATTACAGATGGCTATGAAACGATCAAAGGCCATGATGACAAGTACAGAAGACTCCATGGCAGTGAAGGTATGGATGAAGAATTCCTGGGCAATGCAAGCATCCACAGAAATTCCCGGAGCATTAAACAAGAAGATTCTGAGCATGGTTGGCAAGGAAGAAAGAGATAGACAAAGATCTGAGAAAGCCAGCATGGAGAGGAAATAATACATAGGTTCATGGAGAGAAGGTTCTTTCTTGATGATGAGAAGGATGGTAAAATTGCCCATTATGGCAATGATATATATGAGGCAGATGGGAATGGCTATCCAGATGTGCTCATGCTCCATTCCTGGGATCCCAATGAGGAAAAAGGTAGAAATCTCAACTTCAGTGATGTTTAGAGTGGACATGAATTTCAGAGGGGGAAAGTTTGGTTTATATGACTGATGGCATTGCCTGAAATAAACAAAAACCAAAACAAAACAGATTGATGCATTAAATGAGGTGCTCTCTGATCTGACAGCTAGGTTTATTAAGCTATAATTCTATTTCTTGCCTATATCTCTTACTTTCTATATCCCTCAGTATTTACTGATGAGAATGTTTGTCAGAGTTTGTCTAATCTATGACTAAAGAAGGAGTCGAAGAATACATATTTAAATAGTAAGTACAACAAATCAGGCACTTTGCTAATTATAGTAATATATCTGAATCCCAAATAGAATCTCCAAAGAATCATATAGTTTGAAAAGAATTCAGAGACCACATTCAAATTATGCATGTGTGAATATGCATATGGATGGATGTGAATGTGTTTGTGTGTTTCTGTGTGTGCGCATGCATATGTGTATGTGGATACCAGAGAGTTCTAGAGATGGAAGAGCTCTTAAAAGACATCTAGCTGAAACCCCTCTTTTAAATAAGAGGAAACTGAAGAAGACAGAATAACTTGCCAAAACCATCCATCAAGTTGTATTAGTGAAAGAACTGCAGTTAAAATCCAGGGCTACTACTTAAGTTCTTCTTCATTCTCTTACACTGCTTTTTTGGGTCTTTAATGATAACTAAATATAGACACATAAACATAGGTTGAAATTGAGGCAAAGCTATAAAGATGTAGAGAGATATAGATATAGATATGGAAATAGATGGTCATATATACATTTATATATATATGTACACTTGAGGAAAAACATTTAGTGAATATTTTTGAAAAGTATGAATTAGAACACAAGGAAAATTTTGATTAACTGAATTCTTGTGAGATACCTAAAGTTACTTTTGAAGTGCTTGAATATTTTTAATATTTTTAAACATCCTTAATCTATTTTTTCGTTACATACTTTTTGGGCTGTTTTTATATGTTAAGAAAACCCTCTGTCTTTCTCAAAGACATTTTCAAACTGATGGAGAAAAAATAAAGTTTCACTATTAATCTCTGTTCCTAAAACTATACCCATGTTTCTTATGTTGCCAATAGAATTTAGGGGCAAGCTTAGAAATTGAAAAAATCTCTAACAATTCAGTTCATTTCTGCAAGTTCATTTCTGATTATTGCACCTGCTATGAATGGGACACTGTGTAAGGATTAAGAGAGAGAGAGAGAGAGAGATAGAGAGAGAGAGAGAGAGAGAGAGAGAGAGAGAGAGAGAGAGAGAGAGAGAGAATGGAAAACCTTTCTTGCTCTCAAAAATGTCACATGTTACTGAGAGATGGTGGTGCATCATTTATCTAGAAAAATAAATACTGTGTAATTTGAGAAGGAATAAAAAATTAAAATCTTGGGGCATAAGGAAAGTTTTCTTCATACCCTGAGAGGTAATGTTGATGGAGTACATTTCAGCTCAGTTACAGAATTCAGGACTGAAAATGCATAAACACAGAGGCAGAAGAAGGGATCCTCATTTAGGGAACAATGAAGAGCCCAGTTTAGTTTTAGCATAAGTATGTGAAAAGGAACAATGAGAAATCAGTCTGGAAAGGTAACTTACATCCAGTTGGTGAGGGATTTTCAATGCAAATTGCAGATGCCCAAATCCTAAGAAAAGGTTTACAGTGTACTAGAAAGAATCATGCTGAAGAGAATAACTTTTGAGTGGAGAACGTCAAAGACATTTGTCGTGCAATGTATTACAAAAACTCTCACAAAGATGGTACTTGGAAACAAAGGAACTTTTTCACATTTATTACTATTGTTGAAAGCTCAGGATCAAAGAAAGAGTGAGTTAAGTGGAGTAGGGCTCTGTTTCAAACACTTTGGACCCCAAGGAAGAGCCAACGTGGCCTTAGAAAAATGAAAAGTACTGAAATAGAATACTTCCAATACTAATCTACCATTTGAATAGTCACAAAAGATCTTAGATGATTAACAAAAAAACAAGCACAGACTTCCCATAAAAGACTTCCATTTACCAGGAAAAAGTCAAATTTACCCAAAATCAGTAATCAAAATCAGACCACTCACCAGGTTAGAAGCCTCTAGACAGATACACAGGAGTAAAGGATAGGTGCTGGAAAAGACCCAGTGCCTTTTTCAGGCTCTATCATGTCAGTTTATTACAAATACTACTCTCCACCCCCTTTTTCTTGACTTGGTAAGTAGAAACCTCTGGGGAACCCAATCTCGCTCTCTCTGGTCTCAGAGTAAACACAAAATATAATGAAAAGCCCAAAAGAATAGAAGATGAAAGTGTTTGATCATTTAGATATTATGTTTCAGGAAAATGGGAAGACATATGCTGAGAAGGAACTCAGTGATTAGGATGGCATTTAGGACTTTTAGAAGAACACTTTAAGTAGCTTGATAAGACTACAAGTGAAGATAATTTGCAAGATGGTCCAAAAGAATTAAAGTGAGTGTCTTGGACTATAAGGTGCAGTACAAGGAAACCAGGATATACTATATTTGAGGCAATAAAACAACCAAATAGAGTGTAGGATGGAGTTTGATTAAATGAGACTTTAGTAAATATTTGGTTAGTCCAAAAAGGCAACATGGCAACATATATATATGTGTGTGTATGTGTATATACATATATACATACATATATATATATATATATATATGTTAAGCGGCTGGAATAGCTTTACTTTTCTATATATATATATATATATATTTATTCCTAATTTTTTCAAATTATTGAACATAATTTCACTTCTGTTTAGGAAAACTTCACTGGCACTTCTGCGGTTCCAAATAAAGATACCAACTGTTGGAACATTCATATGTTCACTCATGTTTGGCTACATGGTTCTCTCACAATACCAAAAGTTCTGGTTCTTAGTTAACTAGTTCTAGATCTTAAGGTAATTACTTATCCTCTTTGCTGTATTAACTAAAAACTTACTTGCCCTCATGATTATTTTAGTAATCAGAGATACTATAATACAATAGTCAACAAGATCTGAGTTGAAATATGACTTCTAGAACTCATCAGATATGTGGTTATTGGGAAATCATATGTTTCCTCTTATGGTCAGTGGTGATGAAATTCTCATTTCCCTTACCTGCCAGAGTTACTGAAGCTAAACATCACCAAGTCATTCAAACAATTTTTGAAGATCACACTCTTAAATCCTATCTCTGTTGTGGGTGTGATGCTCTAGACAATTGTTAGTTTTTCAATGTCCTTCCTAAAATGTTCATAAATGAATATTTCATTTGGGTGTGGTTGGAAGAAGGCATTATATAGAAGAATAATCATAACCCACTTTTTGACTTGTCCTATAGTAGATTTTCAAAGTCCAAAAATTATATATCTTTGTGGAATCCATGAGTCAGAAGACAAATAGTAGCTTGGAAAGATCAAATGTTAGTAGTTTCTAGAAAATGTCCAAAAAAAAAAAAATACATCATTAATCTATAAAAATCTCTTGAAAAAAAGTATCCTTGGTGGCTGTGATAGTTAGATAACCTGGACCCTAATAAGAAAAGATCATCCAAATATAAGGAGGCCTAGGATGCCTGGAAGAACTTACTAAAAAGGAGAGTAAATCTGTTACTTTCTTTGGGACCAAGTAAGCTTTAAATCACTTATTTTAGGAAGGTTTGAAATTTTGTACTAATTTCTTTCTTCGTTTGTTTTGCTTTGAATATCTCAACAACAGATTTGATTACTCACCTTTTGTCCATTATCATGAACTCATCCTGAAATAAATTGTTCTCTCTATTCTTTACTTGAGAAAGAGACAACCAAGTCAAAATTTCTCTTTAGCTAAGTCTAGCACTTATATTCAGTCTATTCAGTATAACTTACAGGACAATGGGCCAGTCATAGTCTTAGTAATTGCTGAGATAACATACTTTCCCCGGGCCCTCTTGATGTACTGCTTCCTTTTTGGTATTTGTGCCTATTTTTTTTTCTCACTTTTTTCTTCCAGCATCATTCACTCAAATCAGAATTTCCTCCCTTTTTGTATTGCTATTACTATTTTCCTGTCCTATTCATCATAACTCCTTTTGTTGTTCCATTATTTATATCAGAGAGAAGTTGATATTGTTATTAGATTTTTTAAAATTCAAAAACACTTTATTGCCATTTCCTAGAATAAAAAGATCAAAATAGCTATTCCATAGGTTGAGTAATAGAGTAGACCTTCATTAGGCACTCTATTCATTTTAGTTTTGACAACAGGGGAAGAGTCAAGTGTACCATATGGTTTGATAAACAGTTATGCTGCTCTTACCAAATTTTCATTGGTCTGTGAAAATGCAAAGAGAGCAAATGAGGAATAAAGGCTATATTCAATACAAAAGAAACTGGATTTGGAAGAGATGGTTTTGAAACTGAATGCTTGGGATTTCTCTTAGACAACTAACCATCAAAATATGAATCTTATACTTAAATGAGGGTGAAAGTACAGAGGAGACATCTCATAATTCCCATCCTCCTCATTTTACCAATTTTTTCAGAAAATCATATTCATGTAAGATTATATCAACTTGGAAACTCACATCTCCATATCACTGAACCTTTGAGCCCTTCCCTCTCAGTGGAGAGGATGGAGAATGGACATTGGAGAATATTTCTCAGATACATTGTTTAAGGGAAGATACCTCACAATTTCCCACCTAGTTAAAAGATTTAATCATGCTTTCCACACCAGGTATGCTACTTTCTAGTTTATTTTTACATTTTGTGTTTTCTCACTAGGTTGTGACCTCCTTGAGGGCAGAAACTATTTTTTGCTTCCTTTTTATTTCTATAAGTTAGCACACTATCTGAAACATAATAAATATTTAATAAAGGCTTATAGACTTAAGGATTTTTGTAAAAACTTTTTCTTGCCTCTTTTTTTATGACAGATAATTTGCGCCACTGCACTTCTCCCTTTCCCTTTCTCCTAGTACATTCCCCTCTCACCTCTTAATTTCATCATTTTTAAAAAAGATATTATCCCTTCATGCTGGGAGCATGCTGGGAGTTGGGGACCCTGCCTGGAATGACAAGGTCTCCACAGGCCCTGACTCCCACCTCCCCCCATGTATTCAAGGCAACATGAAGAAGTCCTTACAGAACTAAGCATTCAGGAATATATTTGGTTAATGATTATCTGCTTAATTTCTGCTCTAGGAATTCTTAGCATAGCTGTATGTATATATCCATCCATCACAATGAGGTGAGCACGAAGCCCTTCACCCCCAAAAAAGCCCCTTTGTACTTTCTGCCTAAACATGAAAGGTTTCTTTACTAGTGAAGCATTAAACAAACTTAAAGACTGGGAAACTTGGGAAATTGATAGCTTTCCCCAAAAACTCCAAAAGAAATCTTCAGTTACTCCCTCTTGTTTGAAACAATTCCAAATTCAATCAACCTGGTTCTTCACTCCCCTATGCAGAGTTTACATAAATAATGATATGATGAAAAGAACAGTAAACATCAGTGATAGATGGACACATTGGTAGCAAGTAATTCATGGGAAAAAAAAAAAGTAAGGAAAGTAGGCCATTGCATGGTTTACTGACCCCTACACAAAAACAAGCTATTGTATGAGTGATTAATAAATGGGCTGAGGGAAATAAGTTCTTGAAAAAAAATGTTTCTATTCTAAAAAATCTTATGACCATGTTAAAAAATTAAAAAGCATTGTATAAATCTTGGAATAAGTAAATGTGACATTTTTAGAGAAGCTCATGTTCTGCCAGTTATGACGTGATGACCACAAGGTACATTTACCTTTAGTTAAAGTTTCACTATTGTTATATTGTTTGATGAATTTATTCTGTACATTCTTTTTTTCTAAGAAGCATTGCACCTGGGGTCCTGGGAATTTCTGGGCCCCAAGAAAATCTTGTAATCCTAGCCAAATAATTGTCCTATCTCTAATCAACCCTAACTTTGTAAGACTATAAAAATCACAAGCTTTCTTGAATAATTTGAACAAGCTTTTGCCAATAAATTGAACTTGATGACCACGCTGTGTGTGCTGTCTCTTGTTCCACTTCGCCGACTCCAACCCTCCATTCAAGAACCTAGTTCCCCGTGGAGGCTGGACCTCCACACCTTCACATTCAATTGACCCCTGTACCATCTGCTGTATATAGTTTTTTTTACTGCCAGAATAATGAGAATATTCTAATGAGTTACAATTATCATCCTCTCATTTGGAATGTAAACAGATAAACCTTAATAAGTTCCTTATGATATCAATTTCCTGATTACCTCCTTATGCTTCTCCAGAGTCCTGCATTTGAAAATCAAATTTTCCATTCAGCTGGTGTTTTAGGGTATTACTACCGTGGTGTTGGGACCTTTTCTGCTGAACTTCTAAGTTGTCTTCAGATGGAAAATGTTCTACTACATTTTTGGGGGTGTTTTGATTCTCTAAAATTTGTTTAGAATAATTATTTAAGGGAATTTGGAGGAGTTTGAGAAAAAGGTTGAAAAAGTTCCTGCCTTTACTCTGCCATCTTGGCTCTGCCTGATACTGTAAATTTTTGTCAAACAAATGTTAACAGTTTCTCAGATTTACATAGTACTTTACAATTTCCAAAATGCTTAGCAAATATTATCTATTTGATCTTCAAAATATGTTTAACATGTTAGGGACCAACAGTAGACCAAATGTGTGACTTTCCTAGAAAAGACATACATTTCCATCAAGAATAATGAATCTCTTGACTCTCAACCGGCTGGTATATGGGCATCCATAATTTGGTATTTTTGTGACTCTGAAGATGGACAGACTGAAAACATTTACAGCTAGTATGTCTTTTGATGTAGAGATAAACAAAGATTATCAACTAACTATAACTTCAGCTCAGAAAGTGCTAAAAGCAAATTGTATGACACCTGAATTTATTTTCATTTTATTTTATTTTCAATATTTATTGCATTTTCAACAAAGATTCAGAATTATGCTGAAAAAAATTGGGTATGTATGGAACATACAAGTTAACATAATGATACAAATTACTCTATATTTAGTTATATATTTAGAGGAAACAGGCAACTTTTCTATTTGTAAAATAGACCTAGAGGCTTTAGGAGATCACCTGGATAATTTATTGCCGAATAGTTGGACTATCTGAATGGTCAAATTTATGCTGATGGACATAGACTTCATAAATAATCTGCTAATGATAGAAAGATTACCTGACTCAAACAACAGTTCAAAATTAGTCTCTGTAAGGGAAGATTGTGCTCTGTATTCCAACTACAAATCCAAATGTTGGGAAACACTGAAGCCGGAAGCAATATCTTTTCTTATTACTTTAGAAAATCCTGTGATAGGCACAATTTTAGAATGGAGTCCCCATGCTGCCTAGCCTAGATATTCTACAGATTTAGGCTTAAGAAGGCAAAAATCTAATTGTTTTATGGGTTATAATCAGCCATATCATGGGTTGAAATTAGTAGAAGAACAAAATTATTAATAAGTTACTAGAAAGCTAATGATTTCCAGCAAGAGAGACTATTTTGCAAAGTACCAGATGATACTAGTAAAAATGATCCGAACCCTGATAGATCTGTGTCACATGAGCCTTGCATCTAAATACATATGTTCACCAATGTATAATGTTAATCATTGCATGATTAAATATCTTTCTGTTTTATTTATTTTTGACCTAACTATACCTATATTTTTGCCCCATTAAACTAGGAAATATGTGGAGTTATGTGGGCACAATTTTCTGTTTTTGTGTTTTAATATTTCATAGACCTCTGGATAATATTATTGCTTTGATTATTGTTATTCATATTTCCTTATACTATTAGGTATTTGAATATGCAGCATTGGAAAATATAAATTGACCCATAAACATAAAAAGAAATTCTAAAATGTGATCACAAGGAGTCAGATATAACTGAACAAACACAATAATAGCTATATTTAGACAGGAATGTCTTTTGAGTTTCTTGACATTCAGACACTAATGTTTTTTCTTCTGGTAAATTAACATTTTCTTGTGGTGCATCAACCTCTATTTTATATTCTTTCTTTAAATTTAAGGCTATTTTTTTATTTTAGTCTATTTCAGAGGCTTCTGTTGTAGGAGTTTCAGAAGTAACAGGAACAGAACTTTCACTAATATGTGGAACACTCATCACAAGCTCAACCAAGAAATTGAAAAGCACATAAATGAATTAGTATGGAGGAGGAGGTAATGAGAAAGAAATAAGATCAGATGGATTCACAAGTAAATTTTATCACAGTCAAAAACCAACTCTAATATCAAGTAAACATTTTTGTTAATGTCAGAAAAGATAAAATCTTCAAAAAATCTCTCCTGTGACAGAAATATGGTCTTGAAACCTAAATCAGAAAAAATCAAAAGGGAGAAATAAAACTTTAAATCAATATTCCTAATTAATAATGATCTTTAAAAATTAAATATAATATCAACAAGATTATAGTAAGATTTTTAAAACAGCATCTCTATGTATAGATTTGATTTATATTAGGAGTAAAAAATTGATTTAATATTAAGAAAACTATAAAAATAATAGAACATATTAGTAATAAGAATAACAAATATCATATTATATCAATCGAGGCAGAAAAGGCCTTTGGCAAAATACATCTTTTATTTCTACTGTCTCTTTGTCTCTGTCTCTGTCTCTCTCATCTATTGACACATAGAGAGACAAGAGAGAGTGAAAGAGAAACTATAGAAATAAATGAGAAAACCAGTAAGATCAGTAATGAAGTCTGATATTATTACACTTTATTAAAAACTGCTAAAATGCTAGTTATAAAAATAAGATAAGAAAATGAAACTGATAGAGATAGCATAAACAAAAAAATAAAATTATGACTTTTATAGGTAATATGAGGATTTAAATAGTGATTCTGGAAAATCTTAACTTTAGTTGAAAGAATAATTTCAAAAATATTGAGAAATACATAAAATATCCAAATAATTAGTATTTATGTATATTATCAAAAACATTCAGTTGTGAGAGAAGAAAAATTGAATTCATAGTGAATGTCTACCTACCAAGATGCACATAGGAACTTTTTAAATATAAAACAATCTTTACAGCAATAAAGATAGAGCTCAATAGAATATTAATTGATTATGGGTAGATTAAGACAATATGGTTTTTAAAATATCACCTAAATGAATTTATTCAGTGCTATCCCAATCAATTTATAAGAGGATTAGACATACTTTTTTTTCTTTAGACAACAAAATATCACAACTAAATTCAGCTGGAACTACCAAATGATTAGACATATATCTTCCCCTCCAAAATAACCAACCAATCAAACAACCAAACAAAAAGCTGCAAAATTTACTTGGAGGAACAGAAGTTCAAGGAATTCAAGGTTATATTTTTTAAGTGTGAAAGAGGCATCCTTGTTTGAGAACATTCTTTCTCATTTTTATGACACTTGGTAATCATCTCTTCTATATGTGCTTCTTGGTTTTCTTTATAGCATGCAAAAAGATTCCAAGACTGAATGTACAAAAGTGTATAGAGTTCTGAACTTGAATTCGATAAAACTTGGGTATAAATCCTATCCGAGACACAACAATATATTGTCCTTTACTGTAGCCCACAATCCAGTGATATTGACCTTCTTGTTGTTCCTCACACATGGCTCTTCATCTCTTGATTCCTTCACAAGTTGTTCTCTATAACTGAAATGTTCTTCCTCAATTTGGCCTCATGCCTTTCCTGTCTTTCCTCAAGGATCAATTTAAATCTCAGTTTCTACAGGAAGCCTTTTCCATCTGCCCCCAGTCTCATTTACTTCCATTTATATTCTGTGTTTATTTCTACCTATTTCTGCCTGTCAGTCTCTGTCTCTCTTGCTGTGTTTGTCTGTCTGCCTGCTGTGTCTCGGTATCTGTTGCTGTCTCTCCCTTTTTCTTTCTGTCTCTATGTCTCTCTGTCTGCCTGTCTGTCTCTCTCCTCACTCCCTTGGTCTGTACTGTATAGTTGTCTCTGCCTTATGATATCAATTTCCTGATTACCTCCTTATGCTTCTCCAGAGTCCTGCATTTGAAAATCTGTCTCTTGTTATCATGGAGTTGTCTTTCCCTTTCTTCCCCCTTTTTCTCTCTGCCTTTTTCTGTCTCTAAAAATGATTTTTGCTTTTACATTTCCTGTGATTCTAGGGAGAGGGTTAGTGCAATATAGAAATACCTGTGCAAAGACTTAAGAATATTCTAGGACATATCCATCAACCTCCATGGCATGACCCCAAATACACTAAGCCAGTGATTTTAATAGTGGGCTGAGATCCACCTGAGAGATCAGGGCAAGACTCCAAAGAATATGTGATAAACTAATGGAAGGGTGGAAAACATTACACACACCAACCCCCTCTCCCCCCCAATTAATCTAGGGATTTTTGTTTAGTACAAACTTATCTGGCCTTTACTG
>JAJPUD010001018.1:281357-319552 GCA_023553655.1 Myrmecobius fasciatus | reverse complement strand
TTTTTGTTTAGTACAAACTTATCTGGCCTTTACTGTTTACAGCTCCCTCCCCCTCCAGAAAGTCCTGACCTTTTTTCATTTGTAGGGCCTGAGGGATAGATAATTAGATGGTCCTCCAAGGAATTATAATCAACCTTGGATATTCCACAAAAAGGAGCTCAAGTTCTCTGGGGAAAACTGTCTCATCCTTCCCTTAACAATCATGGGACAGGGCTGGTTGAGGGGGAATAAAGATAGGGGTACAAGATTAAAAAAATTTTGGAGAATTCAGAGGCTTAAAGGCCCTAGCCTTAGGGCCTAGGGTGAGGGTAAGGAATAGAGGGATCAATGAATGGAAATTATTAAAGAGATTACAATCTAGTAGCTAATCTCATCACTGATATTCTAGGTCCTTCTCCTTAGGCAGCTAGGGTCATCTACTCACCCAGGACCTGCATCTTATAAATTTTCCAGGGGTCCATAGCTTAGAGTAGAGCTGGACAGTAATCATGCTGTCTCCTCTTCTCATCCTTGCCTTTTTCCTGCCCTGCTGTTTGTCTCTTCCAGTTATCCCCAAAGATGTTGAGGAGGATTTGAAGTTGTTTAAGGTAAGTATCATATGCCTTTCTTTCATAGTGACCATAGGAAGCATGGCCAAATTTCTTTTCTATTCAACCAGGGTTCAATTCAGTATTTTATTTATTCACTTATTCATCTGCAAAATTAGGAGTTTAGACTCCACTTATAAATGTATTATGCTTGTCATTTGAATTGAATCAGATCAAATTCATGACCACTCTTTGACTCTAGGAAATCTTCAAAACTTCACATAGAATGGCCCAGGCTCATTTTTTCCTGTTTGCTTTCTCCTAGAATTACTTCAATCGATTCCTCTTCACCAAAGAGTCCCAGGACTCTTCTCTGGAGTCTCAATTGAGCTTCTTGCAGCGTTTTTTCAAACTAGAAGAAACTGGTTGGTTGGATGAGTCCACAAAGGCCTTCATCCAGCAGCCTCGATGTGGGGTCCCAGATGTTGCTGACTACTCCTTTTTTCCTGGGAGGCCCAGAATTGAAAGTAACCCCATCACGTACAGGTAGCTGTTCTTAGAACCTAGAATGAAAATATCTGGGAGATTCTGGAAGGGAAGTGGAAAAGTAGAAGACAATTCCATAAATCTCTAGGGTCACTCTTCTTAACAAGGAAAAAATTTGTACACTTAATTTATGGTTCCCAGTCTTATTGTGAAATCAGGTATCTGATTTCAAACTTAAGTATTCCTTCTAGGGGGTTATAATATCTGGCCATGAATTGTGAAAAAGTCAATTTTATCCTTTATTATTCTCCCTTCTTGTCTCTCTTAGAGTCACTAACTATCCAAAGGGCTTGAAGCGTAGGAGAGTTGATATAATCATGGAGAAGGCAGCCCGAGTCTGGAGCAGTGTGACCCCCTTAAAATTCCGAAGAGTAAATACACCACATAGTGACATTGAGATTTCTTTCTTCTCTAGAGGTAAGGCAAATGAAAAATGAGGAAATCATTGAAGACCTTAACTTAAATTGCTTAGCACACAGTCCCTGTCACACTTTGCAAAAACAAACAAACAAACAAAAAAACCCAAAAAACCAAACCCCTTTTCCCTGCAGATCATGGTGATTTCTATCCCTTTGATGGAAGAGGAAAAATTTTAGCTCATGCTTTTGCTCCCAGTTCTTACTACCAAGGAACTATCCACTTTGACAATGATGAAGAATGGTCATATTCTGATAGAGGTAAGTCTTGACACCTTAATGAGGGAGTTTCTTTATTTATCCCAGTCTTCACAGGTAATTGAGGATTCCATACAGTAATACAAGAGATACTGGGAAGCAAAGATTTCTAGATTCTAGTGGGTCCTGGTTACCCAACATGGAAAATTGATATAATCAAAAGCATTTTAATCTTCCATATTTCTCATTTCATTTTGTTTCTTTCTAAATCAGGGGTCAACCTCTTCCTGGTAGCTGTTCATGAAATAGGCCATGCTCTGGGTCTAGGACACTCTCAGGATCGAAACTCCATTATGTTCCCCCACTATCAATACCAGGACCCGGCACATTTCAGCCTCAGTCAGGATGATATAGAAGGGATCCAGAGGCTTTATCCAAGGTTAGTACCTTGGGAATAAGTGGTTGATTTCCATATAGAGAAATCTAACAATCTTGGTGGAGGAGGGGTGGGTGGGTCTTCCTCAATGATAGGAAGAAGAGGGAAAATAGGCAATAACTTCTCCCTGCCTCAGTCTTTTTCTTTTTTTTTCTTCTCAGTTCTACATTTGGTATACATGATTTTTTTTCTTGGCTCAGGAAGGAAAACCATTAACTTATGAAGAATTGCTATGTTCCCTGTGAGGTCTGCTGGATGGGAGGGGCGGGGGGAAGGAATGGGTTTCAAACACAAAGAGTTTTAAATATTTTTCCACTGCCTGTAAATAAATTGTAAATCAGTAAAAATCTTTTTTTTGGTAAAATATATAGTAGTTTGCCCCCCAAGTGGGGTCTCAAAAGAATGGCTTGTCATGTTTGTATAAACATACTCACTGTTATCCTGCTTATCCTCTTGGTCTTTATAACTTGGTTGTCCAATGCGTACAATCCAGCCTGAAATCAAATACCCCCAGTTAAACACTGGCCTGATATAAACTTTCTGCTAGTCACTTAGCCTCTGTTAATAGTACCTCCTAGTGCTTACTACATTGCTTGAATAAATGCTTTACAAATGTCACATGGATAAGAATTGTTAGAAGCAAATAAAATAAACATGAATATCTTAGAATGGGAGATGAAAGAGTATTCTTCCCTTAGAGAGGAAAAGAGGGTTAGTTTTAAAACCAGTAAACTACCTTTACAATCTTGGTTTGGAAGTTTTGGTTCACAAAGGCTGTGCCAATGAAATACAATCTGAGGTTTCTCTTTCCAAGCTAAAAAGCAGAAAACTTGTTAATTGTAAAAGTTGTCATCAAAAGACTGACCAATCAGAACTGGGCAGAGATAACATTTTGTCATAAATTCCATAGTTAATACAGAGAATGGTGGGTCTTACCACATGCAAACATTAACTGACTGGGTGCTGCCAGGGGTATCTGAATTCTTCCCAGGCAGTTCCTGGACAGAACCTGCTAAAAGCTGGGGTGCCAGAATTTTGGTAGTTTCAGGTGCCAGGATTCAGGGAATGCTGACCCCTGATGGAGCCTCCCCACTCCATCTCCATTCCCAGAAACTGAGTTGGGGGTATTTGGGCAAGGTTATGTGAGGTCCCCATAGTTTTGCTTCCCCTATTTCTGTAGGCAGAATATGAATTTACTTACTGATCCGGACGTGAGAAGAGTTTTCAGGGGGACTTAGCTATATTGATCTTGCTAACAATCCCCACAACTGAGATTTTCTCAGAAATTTTTTTTTTTTTGCAATTTTAATCTAGCTCACAGAACAAGCATGACAGACATTCTACAGAGAATGACAAAAACATTGAACTAAACAAAAAAGAAAACAATGCACATAGTAACTACATTAACGTAAATAGAAAACAAAAACAATCATACACATAGCAAATCTAAAGTGAACATAACAATTATAAAGATCAAGTCTAACTCAAATGAAAAGACTTGAGAAAACAGTTCCAACTTCCGCAATCCCCTTCTCTCAACTCCCTTGGAGGTATGAGATCCACAGGTGTTATACATCACATGTGTTTTTCAATGAAATAATCAGTTGTGCGAATATGTTTTTCCTTTCCTATAATTTCAAACAATCTTAAGTACTTGGTTTGGCTCTCTTAGGAAGTGTCAGGGGAAGAATAAGATAAATTAAGAAACAGAAGACATTAAAAATAAAATTTAAAAAAAATTAAGGAACAGGCTGAGGAGGTGAAGACATTCTATTAGCGATTTTTTTTTTAACTAGCTCCAAGCACATACCAGGTGATTTTTTTTTTTTTTAATCAGTCTGGCCATAAATTGGATTCTTTTCAGTAATGAGTTTAATTAGACAACCACTATGATACCTTCTAACTTTTAGAT
Organism: Myrmecobius fasciatus; assembly: GCA_023553655.1. Lineage (NCBI taxonomy): Eukaryota > Metazoa > Chordata > Mammalia > Dasyuromorphia > Myrmecobiidae > Myrmecobius > Myrmecobius fasciatus. Next base: position 315,517 of record JAJPUD010001018.1, on the reverse strand, counting down.
TAAGTGATTTTTATGAGAATGCTTATTAACTAGACACCTAACATTTGGTCCAAAATATATCATAGATCATTACCAATATTGCTATTAAATCCTATTTTTCCTATAATTCATTCTCATCTCCCACAATGAGATGGTGTGATAAAGATTGTAAGGAGAAAAAATATGAGGATGGGATCCTATGAAGAGAGTAGGCAGGACAAAGAGCTATGAAAAGGCTTTTTTCTTGGGAGTCTGTATCATGACCATAATGTGTATTTTGTTCGGTAATTGACAGTTGGGCAATACTAGTCAGACAACTCTGGGCCCTAGCATAGTTTTTTATGTCCTCTTAAGCTTAGGAAGCTCATGGGACTTGAAGGTGATTCCCCCAACAGAGAATTGAAACCTTTATAAAGTCCCTCATTGGGAAACAGTCTATATTATTTGAAGAGAAAGAATACAGGGAGTCAAAGCTCCTTGTCAGCTAAGTTGTTCCGGCATTGGCAGAGCCTCTAATCCAAATTATAGTGACCAACACAAACAGGTAGGAATACATCTCCCTGGACCAACACATCTAGTCCAACTGTCTCATTTTATGAATGAGAAAAATAAGGGACACATTGGGAAAATAGCCTAAACTTTGGTAACATAGTAAATGGCAGAGTTAGGACTTATGACACCAGAACAGTTGTTCTTTCTAGATTCACTTTCCTTATCTGTAAAATTGGTTGGACTAGATGGTCTCTCATGTGAAGTATGAGTAAAAGGTGAGGATATAAGTAAATCATTACAGAGGCCTGAGATCTGGGATTCAGAGTTTTAGACCAGTAGCTGGAAGAGCCTTTACCTTGCAACTAAATTTTTTTACACTCAGACCCACTTCATACCTACTGTTATCAGCATATGGTCTTTGTTTATGTCAAAAAAAAACCAAAACAACATTTTCTCTATTCTAGATGTAAATAAATTTCCCTTTCTTCTCCTGACTCTCCTGTCAAACAGGCATTTGTCCATATCAGAAACTCAGAGAGACTGGAGAACAGAACAAGAAAATTATTTTTCTTTTTATAAGAAGCCCATATTGAATCAAGGGCAGAGAAACTTTGAAGTTTTCCTCTGTGACAACTTAGAAATTGAAGATCTATTTGTTCTGTCTCAAACTCTGTCTATATTTCAAAGAAATAGAACTGTGATATTGAAAGAGGATTCATGGAAAGGATCCTTGAAGCCATCTGGCCACTCCTTACTGGTCATCTCTTATTTACCTTAAAGGTTAAAAGAAAAACAAGAAAACCCTCTACATAATTGGCAAAGCTGCATTGAATTTGACAGAGAGACAGAGGCAGGAAATGGACATTTGCTAATGATTAGACAACATACTAGGTGGTAGTAGGGGCAGAGAGAAGGTAAAAATTTCAGGACCTGTTGGTATCAACGTTTCTGATGAACACATAAACCCAAAGGAATGAGATGGGCAACAAGACCAAAATCAGATGAAAGGTCCTGGGACCTGAAAGTGGTACTATTTCAGAAGATCCAAATGAAAAAGAATCTTAGGAAACGGTGTTTGCTTGACCCACTCCTTGAAATCTTCAGTCACTTTATTTGAGGCTAAGTTCCTTGCTCTTAGCTAACATTTCAATAATTCTCTTAGGTTTGCAAAGTGCTTTTCTTTATTTTTCAATTTGAAATTCAGAACTTATAAGGGAGATTATGGCCCAGATATGTCATGCCTCCTCTTATTCAGCCAGTTCCATATAAACATAAGTTTCCAATATTATTTTTTCCTAAATGGATAGAACAATTAGTCTTCAGATACCAGAATATTAAATTTCTTTGAACTTAGTTTTCTTCTCTGTATAATAAAGTAATTGTCTTAGATCATCCTTGATATTCCTTATAGCCCTGACAAAGAAAAAGAGGAAATGATAAAGAGAGGGATGAGGAATTTTGTATTCTTTGTTTTAGGTCTACCAGTAACAATATTATTAAATAAATTAAACCAAATGTTAAGTATTTCTGCTTACACACATAAAGGTCCAAGCATAAAGAGTTTTCCCTATCTGTGTGACCCTGTGCAAGTCACTTAACCCCAATTGCCTCAGGCAAAAAAAAAGATTCAAAGCATCTTAACCTTTTTTTTTTTTAATTTTTTGGTTTAGATAACTTTGACTATGCAATAAAGCTTATAGACATTTCAGGACAATAATTTTTAATGCATAAAATAACATATACAGGACTAATAAAGATAATGACAGCTTACATTTATAAAGCACTATGTTCCAAGCATTGTGCTAAGATTTGAAAATTATATCATTTGACCTTCACCAAAAAAATCTGGTGAGATAAATGCTATTATCTCCATTTATTGATAAGGAAACTGAGACAAGCAGAGATTAATTTACTTTCCCAGGTACATGCAGCTAATAATTATTTGAAGCTGAATTTGAACTTAGATTTTCCTGATTGCAAAGGAATTAAATTATATTAAAATATAGTTTTCAAAAGATATAATTTTTTTTAAAAGTTAAGGAATCATAGGTTAAAGGTAATTACAAGTAGTTTCCTTTCTACCCAGTTAAAGATCAATCAGTAAAGTCAACCAACAAATATAAGCCCTACTAATGTATAATCGAGGAAGATTCAACATACAAACTATGTTCAAACAAACTGCACACAGGATAATTTGGATATAATCCATAGGGAGACAACATTAGAATGAAGGGAAATGACAAGCAAGGAGGCCAGTGTCACTGAATCTCAAAATATGTGGTAAACAGGGACTTAAAGTGTAAGAAAACTAAAATGGGAGGAAGAAGTGAGAGAGATTACAAAACACATTGAATGCTTGAAAGAATATTTTATAATTGAACCTGTGGTTAATAGGAAGATATAATGATGCCATTTTGGTCCTCTTCTAGTACAAAGGACAACAACCATAACCAACCACACCAGGTTTTAAGGAGTGATGAAGGGTGTATGGAGTAAGGGAGGAGGAGGGAGTGATTATATTTTCAGACTTGCACTTTAGGAAGATTTTGAAGACTAAGTTTAGGATCTGCAAGATTGAAGAAATATTTCTGGCAGAGAAACAAACTAGTAGATTAATGTAGTAGGTAAGAAATAAAGAGATAAGGGCTCCTTCCAGGTTTTACTAGTGTTAGAGAAACAAGTACAAATGATGTTACAAAAATAAAGTTGATAGATCTTGTCAAAAGTTTGGATTTGAGGAGTGATAAAGAGGAGTTAAAAAGTATCAGCCTATGTTGCCTATTTGGGGGACTGGGAAAATGATGATAACCTCAATAGTAAAAGGAAACTTAGAAAGTAGGGGAAGTTAGAAAGTTAAAAAAAAATTGAGGCGTGAGGCAGCTAGGTGGCTCAATGGATAGAGCACCAGCCCTAAAGTCAGGAGCATGTGAGTTCAAATGTGGTCTCAGACACTTAATGTGCCCTAGCTATGTGACCCTGGACAAGTCACTTAAGCTGAAAAAGAAAAAAAAAAAAAGCTTGACGAGAAAAACAATTCTATTTTGGTTCATTTTGACTTGAAGATATCTTGAAGACAACTAATTCAATCAGATGAGAAGTTGAAGATGCAAGATGAGGTCTGCAAAGATTTTAGAACTGGACAAGTAGAATTGAAAATCTTCAATGCAGAAATGATAACTGAATCTAGGTAGCTGATGATATTAAGTGAAATGATAGAAAGGGAAAAGAGGATATGCATTTCAATGGAGCCTTGTGGGAGACCTATAATTAGTGGATATGATCTGAAGGTGGATTCAGCAAAGAATAATGAGAAAGTTATCTCAGAAGTATGAGGAGAACCAGGAAATAGTAGTAATACAAAAACCTGAAGAGAAGATAGTCTCAAGAATAAAAGAGTGATGGACAGTGTTAAGGGATACAAAGAGATCAGAAAGGGAAAAAAAATTAAGAAAAGATTGTTAGATTGGTAACTTTGGAGAGGGTAGTTTCTGTTGAATGATGACATCTGAAGACAGATTATAAAGACTGAAGAAGAAAGAAAATAAATACATCAATTACAGATAGGCTTCTGAGTAATTTAGTCATTAAAGAAAGGAAAGATATGAGATGATTGTGAAGTTAGGATATTTAGAGGAAATAGCAATATATATATTTTGAACTCACCTAGTATGAAGGTAATAGTTTAAATTCCATTTTTTTTAACTTCTAAGACTCAAAGGTTCTTAACCTTTATTATTATTATTATTATTTTTTGTCTTGGACCCCATTTCAATTTGATGAAAGCCTATGGAACTTTTCTCAGAATGCTGTTTTTAAACACATAGTAAAAACTAAAGGATTGCCAAGGAAACTAAATATATTGAAATCAAATTACCATAATGTTAAAAAAAGATCATAAACCCCAGGTAAAGAATAACTCCAAATATTCTTTTTTCCATTGGTCAAAAGTGAATTTAAGAGATACTTAATTAATTGAAATAACATGTTTTCTTTCTTTTTTTCTTCTTCCTCCAACAATTGCCCTGACTCTACAAGGGAAGATTTCTATCTGAGTTTATATAGAGCCTGAGGAGTTAAGTATTACATAACAATGATGTGAAAAACATTATTATCTAAGATTTTTCAGAATTGCTAAAGAAAAACAGATAAAGTTCATGATTGAGATGCAACTAAGGGCTTTAGAACTAAAGTAGTGTTGTGATATAGAGTCTAAAGTAAAAGTGTGTGTGTGTGTGTGTATGTGTGTGTGTGTGTTGTATTCAGTATTCTTCTAGATCACCAAAGATTATTTAACCAGGAAGAAATATGTGCAATGACTAGACAAATACTTAAACAATGGAACAATGAGGTGGACATTTAAGGAAAGGAAAAATAATAACTTGGTTGGAGAGACTGATATAACAGCTCGTGGGATCCATGGTGAACAATACAGAAGGGATTCTTTCATATGAACTGGAGCAGAAATAACCGAAAGAATGGATGAATCACTATGTCCCAAACACCCAATGAATGTAAAATGCTTATTTTAACCTAGTATTGGGAGATGAAGGGAAAATAACGGGGAAAGGATTTCAGGGATCCAAAGTCTTTGTATTTACTACATGCTTTCATTCACTCAGTAAATATTTATTAAACACATACAATATCCCAGATTTTGAGGAATTTGTACTAATATCTAATCTAAACCCCTAAAGAGAAGTATTTTTAATTTTAATTTTAAGAGTAAATCAGTGAATAAACATAAAAGATCCCTTCTTAGTAATTGACATTGTAATTTCTTTTTCACTCCAGCAGGCCAAGTTTTTCCCCTCATGAGACATATCCAAGCATATAAGGATGCCATCAAATAGCAGTGATACCATGGACCCTGTTTTCCTTCTGAAGGGTTTCCCAGGATTTGAATACCTGCACGCCTGGCTCTCTATCCCCTTCTACCTTGCTTACCTAGTGGCTTTTGGAGGGAATGTTACCATCTTGGCTGTCATCTGGACAGAGACCTCTCTACACCAGCCCATGTATTACTTCCTGTCCATTCTGGCTTTGACTGACTTGGGCATGTCCCTGTCTACACTGCCTACCATGCTTGGAGTTCTATGGCAGCATTCCCAGGAGATCCATGCAAGTGCCTGCTACACCCAGCTCTTCTTCATCCATACCTTCACCTTCTTAGAGTCTTCAGTGCTGCTGGCCATGGCCTTTGACCGTTTTGTGGCCATCTGCTTCCCACTCCACTACTCTACTATCCTCACCAATGGTGTCATTGTCAAAATAGCCCTGGCTTGCTTGCTGAGGAGTATGGGGGTTGTCTTGCCCACACCCCTGCTCCTGCAACGGTATCATTACTGTCGCCCCAACACCCTCTCCCATGCCTTCTGTCTCCACCAGGATGTACTGAAGCTGTCCTGCTCAGATGCGAGGGTCAACAGCATATATGGGCTGTGCGTGGTTATTGCCACCCTGGGCATAGACTCGGTCTTCATCCTACTCTCCTACCTCCTCATCCTTTGGGCTGTGCTGGGCATTGCATCCCAGGAAGAGCGGCTTAAGGCACTCAGCACCTGTGTATCCCATGTTTGTGTGGTGCTTATTTTCTTTGTGCCTGTAATTGGTGTTTCCATGGTGCACCGCTTTGGGAGACACTTGTCACCCATCATACACATCCTTATGGCTGATGTCTACTTACTTCTTCCACCTGTATTAAACCCAGTTGTCTACAGTGTCAGAACCAAGCAGATCCGTGCAGGGATCATCCGCAAATTCAGAACAAGGAAGCTATGTTAGGGGACACTTACTCCCTTAGCCCTCCCAACTTTCCATCTAATGGTTATGGGGTTATTACTCCCTTCCCCTAGACTGATGCTAAATTATTATTTTTAATGAAGACCTGTTGCTTTTTCTTCTAAACATCTCCTTCCTGAAAGGATTTTATGGCATACAATATATGCCTTATTGTTTCAGGAGTTTTTCCACTTCCTAAAATAAAATCAGAGCTTCGACACCTTAAAATTCCATTCCAGCTCTATGGCAGTTGACTTTAGATCATACCCACTCCTCAATCTTTGGGAAGCGTCTCTCTGAGTTGTCTCTCCTAGCCCTATCCCAACTTCTTTCCACTGTCTCCTGATAGACTCTCCTGATGCTGAAATGGATATTTCTATCTAGAGATAACTAGAGAGCTTAGTTGATCTCTAATATACAACTACTCAGCCAGTGAACAGACAGGGAAAGTGATGCAGATGATAACTCATATTCATGTAGTTTTCCAAGGTTCATCTTATATTCAGTACAAAGCTTTACATGTATTATCTCTTTTAAGAATAAGTGTAGATAGAGGCAGTGAGGTGGCTCAGTGGATAGAGCACCAGCCCTGAAGTCAGGAGCACCTGAGTTCAAATCTGGTTTCAGACACTTAATGTTCCCTGGCTGTGAGATCCTGGGCAAGTCACTTAACCTCAATTGCCTCAGCTAAAAAGAAAAAAAAAAAAAGAATAAGTGTAGATAGATATAGATATGTAATTGAGTATGTGTCAGACCTTGTGTTAAATGGCTTTTATAAATGTTATCTCATTTGATCCTCACAACTCTGCTATTATTACCCTTATTATAAAATTGAGGAAACTGAAGTGAGCAGAAGTTAATTGACTTGCTCAGGGACATACAGCTTCCACAAGTCACATCTAGTTTCATTTGATTATCACAACAACCCATAGCCCAATCACTCCCTAAATGATGGACATTCACTCAGTTTCTAGTTCCTTGTCACTACAAAAAGGGCTTCTGCAAACATTTTTGCATATGTGGTTCCTTTTCCCTTTTTTATGATCTCTTTGGGTTATAGACCCAGTAAAGACACTGCTGGATCAAAGGGTATGCACAGTTTGATAGCCCTTTAGATATACTTCTAAATTGCGCTCTAGAATGGTAGGATCAGATCACAACTCCACCAACAATGTATTAATGTTCCAGTTTCCCTATATCTCCTCCAACATTTATCATTATCTTTTCCTGTCATTTTAGCTAATTTGAAAGATATGAAGGTAGCTCAGAGTCATCTTAATTTACATTTCTTTAATCAATAGTGATTTAGAGAATTTTTTTCATATGACTAGAAATGGCTTTAATTGCTTCACCTGGAAATTGTCTATTTATATTCTTTGACCATTTATCAATTGGGGAATGATTAATAGTCTTATAAATTTGAGTCAATTCTCTATGTATTTTAGAAATGAGGCCTTTATCAGAGGCTTGGATGTAAAAAAATTTACCCCCAGTTTTCTGCTTAAAATAATAATTATTTTATTATTAAATATTATTAAATAAAAAATCTTGGCTGCAATGCTTTTGTTTGTACAAAAACCTTTAAAATTTAATATAATCAAAATTATCCATTTTGCATTTCATGATGTTTTCTAATTCTTCTTTAGCTATAACTTCCTTTGTTCTCCACAGATCTGAGAGATAGACTATGCCTTGTTCTCCTAATTTGTGTATATTGACTTTCATATCTAAATTGTAAACTCATTTTGAACTAGGCATATATTAATTTTCTTGTTTATTCATTCACTCATTCTTTCTTATTCTCATCCTGTCATCGGTTCATGTACACATTACCTTCTCCTTCTCCTCCTCCTCCTCCTTGTTCTTCTTCTTTCTTCTTTCTGTAGTACAAAGCTCTATGCTAAAAATGTCTTCATTTGAGAGTCTGATTTTACTATGAACAGTGGATAAAAAACAAAACAAGGGGCAGCTAGATGACACTTTGGATAGAGAATAGGCCCTGAAGTCAGGAAGACCTGAGTTCAAATTTGGCCTTAGCCATATGGTACTTCCTAGTTGTGTGATCCTTGGCAAGTCACTTAACCCCAATTGCCTCAGCAAAAAACAAACAAAACATATATGTGTATATGTTTTGTTTTGTGTATATATATATATTCATGGCTCTACTGGCCTCCTGTCCAACATACATTACTGTCCCAATCTTAACATCCCCAGGTATCTGAATTCAGAGACCTTGTCCCATAGACTTGGGAAAGAAAATTAAGGCAGGCAGTGATTTCCCCAGGACATGGATTTTATTATTGTAATTATTAAAAAAATACATATAAAATGCTTTGTAAACCTTAATCCACATATGTGTCCACAGTTATGCTGGTTGTTGTTCTTATAGTCAATTGAAATCACATATCATTGTTATTAATATAATTGTTTGTTTTAAATATTAAATAGACACTGGATGCCAATTTGTAAATTTTAGGTAAAAATAAATAAACCATATTAAAAAAAATAAATAAACCATATTAAACCATATTAAACATGTAGGCCGAAAATACAAATATAAAGCAAATAAGTTAGGTCAAAGTGTCACAAAATGCAGAAACTTCAAGAAATTATCACAAATCAGTATCTGGTCAGTCAGTCAATAAATCTTTATTCAACATTTACTATCAGTCAGGCCCTGAGTTAATCACTCAAGATACAAAGAAAACAAACAAAAACAAACACAAAGCAAAAACAAAAATAAAAATAATTCCTACCCCCAAGGAACACACAATCTAAGGGGGGAGATTACATACAAATTACAAAGATCAAAAAGAAAATACAAAAGAAAGAAAGCACAAATTATAAATTTAAAAAGGATTATTTCCATTCAGTTGATTAGCTTTTCACAGCCTCTTCTGAGCTTTCTAGTACTTGCACAGATATTCGGAGATATTTGAATGTCTCCCTCCCACACAGATAAAGATTGGTGCTCAATTGAGGTCCCAAAAGAAAGCTTTCCAGAAAGTTTTTCTCAATAATCTTATTAAATGATAAGAGTAAGAAGCATGTTATGACAAAAGTTCTAATTTGGGATCAGAAGATTCTCTGCCACTTAATGTACTATCTATTTGAGCTTGGAAAAGTCACTTGAATTCCATGGGCCTTCATTTTCTTCATATTTAAGATGAAGGGATAGGACCACTAAAGTTCTTGAGCTAGAATCCTATCAAGTAATGAAAACCTCATATTTTCAGTGGAATCTCATTCTTATTTTGATTGCTCCTGTTTTTGTTACTTAGTTGAAATTAAGCATTGTGTCCCTTCTAAGCCTCCTTTGCCAGCTTAAAGTAAATAAATCAAGTTTCTTCTTCGGCTTCTATTTAACAGTGCTTTAATTGCCTAAACACAGGGATTCCTCTTTAACTTCAGTCATGTCTCATTTTTCCTCTTTAGCTTCAGTCATGTTTCATTTCTTCCATTTTTTCCTCCTTTGAGGGAAAAATAGTCAGTATAAAATCTTCATGGCCAATGCAAGTGGCCATGTGAAGACTCTTTGGAAAAAAAGATTTAAATTCTAAATAAATGTAAGTTATGATCATGTGAAGACTCTTTGGAAAAAAGGATTTAAATTCTAAATAAAGGTAAGTTATGGTCATGTGAAGATTCTTTGGAAAAAATAATTTAAATTCTAAGTCAAGGTAAGCTATGATCAATTCTATTAAGAAGAAGGCTTACATAGGACCCTCTAGCCCTTCTGCTTCTTAAACTTCTTGAGGATGCGTAGGCGAATCTGCTTGGTCTTGACACTGTACACAATAGGGTTCATGAGTGGTGGAACAAGCAGATAAACATCAGCCATCAAGACATGGACCATTGGAGAAGCATTCTGCCCATAGCGGCGGATCATGGACAACCCAATCATGGGTGTGTAGAAGGTAAACACAGCACAAATATGAGAAATGCAGGTGTTTAGAGCTTTAACACGCTCAGTCTTGGAGGCAACACTCAGCACTGTGACTAGTATGAGCATATAGGATAGCAGAAGCAATACTGAGTCCAGTCCCATGGAGGAGATGACCACCATCAGGCCATAGATGCTGCTGATTCTCCGGCTGGATACTGTCAGCTTGATGAGATCCTGATGCAGGCAGAAGGGGTAGGAGAGAGTATTGATGCTATGAAATTGTAACCTTTTCAAAAGGAAAGGGACTGGGAAAACCAGGATAAGGGCTCTTCCAGCACTGGCTAGTCCAATCCGGATAATTACACTGTTAGTGAGGATGGCTGAATAGCGGAGAGGTTCCCGGATTGCCACAACTCGGTCAAATGCCATGGCCAGCAACACAGCTGATTCAATGATGGAAAAAACATGGATGAAGTACATTTGGACTGCACAAGCAATGAAGGAGATCTCCCGGGCATGGAACCAAAAGACACTGAACATAGTGGGCAGGGTCACAGTAGACAGACCCAGGTCTGTCAAGGCTAGCATGGACAGAAAGTAGTACATGGGCTGGTGGAGGGAGGGTTCTGTCCGAATGATGAAAAGGATGGTGATGTTTCCTGCAATGGAAATGATGTAGATCAGGCAGATAGGGAGGGAGATCAAACTATATTTGGCCTCCAATCCTTGGAAGCCTGTTAAAAGGAACTGAGGATAAAGGGCTGAGTTATTGAAGACAGACATCGTACAGGATGGAATAGACTTTTTTTTTCCTAGAAAGAAAAAGGAAAAGTCACTAGGTCCCTTTGTTCTGATGCACAAAAGAGATGGAAAACAACACCATCATTTACCATTATCAACATCATCACTAATTCTGTCATTGTCCTTAGTCCTTTCACATTTATTTGGAGGATCTTATACAGAGCAACTTATATATTCTAGGTCCTGTAGAGAATGCTACAACAGTATTTGACCTGATCTCCACCTACTAAAGACCAGCTGGGGAAATAAAGCATATGCATGAAATAATTTTCATTGAAGAAAACTCTCAGTATTTTATTTCTGGGTCTAATATTGAACTGCAAATGTTAGGGAAGGAAAGGTGTTGAAAAGACACCATTGGCATAGACTAGGGTACAAAACTTTTAATTCGATATCAAAGGTAACTTTTATGGTGAGATTAACTAATGCAGGTTCTGACAGGCCAAGTTCATAGTCCATAATCCGGTATATCTGTAAATATGGCTGTATCAGACAATGGAAAAAGAAATGCATTTGAAGTTCTCGATTTTCTATTTCTTTTCCTTTGTTGATGTGTGTACAAGCTGTCCTCCAAGTTTGAAATGTTATTCCTTACCTCTGTCTCTTAGAGTGCTTATATGCCTTGCTCCCCACATATTCACACAAGACTTTTTTTTTTCATTCTTGTCCCATTTACTAGTGCTCTTTGCAACATGACCACAGAAATTCCTTTCCATTTGCTCCAGTTTTATTTTACATTTGTTCATGTACATTATCAACAACACTCCCCACCTCTCACCCTTAGTATGTAAGGTTCTTGAGAACACAGACTATTTTATTTTGGTTTTGTTGTCATGGCTGTTATTTTTCTTTGTGCCCCACTGCTTAATACAATTCCTGAGACACAGCAGAAATTGAAAAAAATTAATTGAAATAAACTGTTTCAACAATTGATAATACATTATCATTTGAAGCAGACTATTCACTTTTCAAATTATTTTGATTGAAGCAGCAAATAAAATATTTGCACTGCTTTGATTGTTAGCAAGTGAGGTTGATACACTGATCAGCTTATACTTGCAACTTTCCTTTTCTCAGTTTTGTTTTCCCAATCCGCTCATTCAGTTCTTTTTAATATTGACCTTTATTTCCTCTTTATCTTACTCACTGGGTGATGGCTTAAGGTTACATATACTACACACTGAAGTCTCATCCTTTTGTAACACTTTAATATTCTTGAATTCTCTATTCAAAATGACAAACTCATCAGGACATTTACAAATAGCTTTGTGACTCAATATTTCATAATGTATTGTCTAAAACTGTCCTACATTATAAAAGTAGAAATTAGTGTCTTACTATGTTTTGGCTGCAGTAGAGAACATATGAACTCACAGTTGAACCTTCTCTTTCCCTATTGTGCATCTATATCTATGTGTTTATATGTATAAATATTTGTATGCATGCACATATATAATATATGGATGTGTATTTAAATATAGTTATCTATACATGGCTTCAATAGATTGTGGGTTGACATAAGAAATTAAATGGGAATTTGGGGGGATTTTTGTGGAAGCCACAGATCATACAGAAAAAGTTGAGAAACCCAGAAATACATAAAATATATTATAATGTTGTATAATATCAACTCCACATTAAAAAGAAAGAAAAAAAGAAAAAGAAAAAAAATCAAAATTCTTCTCTAATAAGGAGGGAGGGCCAAAACATTTATGTGGATTTTCCAGATCACCCCAGGGGCACTGAATCACTAACCCTTGAGATGTGGAAGGGATAAATGTATGTGACAAATTTTGAATAAATTCTCAAATAATTTATTTGCTTTTGTAGCTTCCACTTTGTGAGCTCCATGAAGATAACATGATACCACAGAACAGCAATCCTACCTTTGTTATTTACTACCTGTGTTACCTTGAGCAAGTTATAACTACTCTGGGCCTTAGTTTATTTATCTGTAAAATTATGTGAATGGATTGGACTGGATGATCTCCAGTCTCTTACAATACTCTGGCTTTAATTTTGCGATCTTGTCATTCAACGATTTCATATTGTCTTCCATTTCCCCAGAAATTCTGTGTATCACTTGATAGGTAGTATTTCCTTAAAGATAGAGACCTTAACCTTTTTTTTTTTTTGAATCCCCTACTTTTTCAGAATCTGTGATATTTCCTACATGGACTGAATGAAAGGATTCTTTGAATTGCATCTATGTATGTATGTGTGTAAATGTGAAAATGTATGTATATCAATGTGTGTGCAAACCATACATATAATAATATATATTGTAATTATTGTTTATTGTATATATATTTTTATATTGCATATATAAATACATATATATAACTATAAATATATCTCTATAGTTATATTTATGTATTTATATGTATGCAATATATAGAATCTATTGGGCAAATCAAAGAAGGTTATTAAGATCATATTATACATTTTGATACAGTATGATATAGTGGAAAGACTATACTAGACCTATAGGCAGCTAAGTAGTGCAATGGTTAGAACTCTGAGCTTGAGGTCAGGAAGATTTGAATTCAAATTTAGGCTAAGATTTTCACCAAGTAAGCCTGAGAAAGTTACTTAACCTCTGCCTGCCTCATTTTTCTCAACTGTTAAATAAAGCTACTGATAACATCTATTTCACAGTGTTATTTTGAGGATCAGTGAGATATTTGTAAAGCACTTAGCATAGTTTCTGGCACAAAATAGTTGCTATATGAATTTTATTGCCTTCCTGACTTCCTGCCTTCCATTTGAAGGACTATAAGAAGACTTCAGGTTCTACTCCCAGCTCACCTATTGATTAGTGTTATAACCTTGGTTAAGTCATTTTCTTTTCTGGGGTCTTTTATTTCTTCTCTGTACAATGAGAGAGTAGATCTAGTTCAAAGATTCTTAACTTTTCTTGTGTGTGTTCCATGGATTTTTTCAGCAGGCTGGCAAAGTCTATATATCCATTCTTGGATCATTTTTAAAAAAATACTTGAGGGGCAGCTAGGTGTCACAGTGGTTAGAGCACCAGCCCTGAAGTCAGGAAGACCTGAGTTCAAATCTGGTCTCAGACACTGAACATTCCCTAGCTGTGTGACTCTGGACAAGTTACTTAACCCCAATTGCCTCATCAAAATGCAAAAAAAAAAAAAAAAAGTAAAAAAAAATACTTGGAATTATAAGCTAAACCAATTAAACTGAAACATAGTCATTAAATTTTTAAATTTATCAACCATAAGTTAAACTATTTGATCCTTTTCATCTCTCGCATGTTATTTTTCTAAACACTTCAAGTACAGTCTCCTATTCTTGCCTATCATGTCTCTTTACAATCTCTTCCACTCTGTGAAGCCATGTTTATTTCTCTCAATTGGCCTGGGTTACACAACTTTTATTATAAGTATATATTGAAAGTTTGCTAAATTTAAGAATAGAAAACCAAGTTTCAGTCTCATCCCCTTCCTCAAGCTATTTCACACTTATAGCATGTTCTCTCTGTGTACTAAAGCCTACCCACCCTTTAAAAGTTATCCTAAGATCCCAGCTTCTCCACAAAGCCTTATTGGACTGTTGCACCCCACATTGTTATCTCAAGTCTTTAACTTTCTGTCAAACAAAATTTATTCCTCTAATTCTAAGTGTATTGGTGTTAGATGGCCATCTGAACAATAAATTAGGTGAAGTCCAAGACCTAGTATTTTTTCATTATTGTGTCTACTTCAGTATTAGCTTGTTGTATGATCATGGCTTCAGAAAAAGGCTTCATTGAACTATAATCAGATAGGAGAGACAGTTTATGCAAATAAGAGCATATATGATTCTTAAGAAAATGAAGACTAGATATGTTAACCTTAGAGAGGAAGACTTCAGGAGCTAGAAATTGGGATCAGATTTGGAAAGTACTTTTTTCACTTGAGCTAAGTCTTGATGATTGGAGGCAGAGGTGATGTAGTTATACCTACAGCTTTAAGTGACTTTAATTTCTGGAATGAAGGCTGGTTGATGAATTGAAGTGAGGAGAAATTTTCAATTAGAGATCAATAAAAAGGCAGTTTCAAAAATCCAGGTGAGGGAGGAAAAGGAGAAGCAGGAAGAGAAGATATAGACAAAGTGAGAGAGAAACAGAGAGAGACAGAGACAGAAAGACAGAGAGAGATGTGTCCAGGATGACATCAAGGTTGTAAAGTTGGGTGGCTGAAATGATGGAGGTCTCTTAGTCACTAACAGGGAAGTTGAGGTAAATGGAAGATTTGAAAAGAATGAAAATGTTTTGGCTTTGTTGAGTTTGAAATGCCTATAGGGACATCTAGTTTGATATGTTCAATAAACAGTTTGTGATGAAGGAATAGAACTCAGGAGAGGTAGTAGGACTGAATAAATAGATCTGAAGATAACCTACACAATGAGAGACTATTATATAGATATTCACTAAACCTTCATTTATCTCCCTGAGTGGAGAAACCCAGCTCAAATGGAATATTGACCACAATTATCTCCCTTACAGTTATTTTTAATTAAATTTCTCAGGCATCAGCTGTCCCTACTCCTCTCTCAAAGTAGTCCAAGAAACCTGTTTATCCCTCTGTCTCTAGTTGTAATAATCTGTCCAAATTTCAAAATTCTTTCCGAGAATCTCACACTTAGTTTGCCTCTATTTCCAAATTTTTTTTTCCTGTCAGTCAACAAAAATCTATTAAAATATCTAGCATGTGCCAGACACTGTGCTGAGCACTGGATATATAGAGAAAGATAAAAACATGCTTCTGATCCCAAAGAATTTATATTCTAATGGGGGAGACAATGTTCAAGTGACTTATGTACATATAACAGTAATTGAGTGTAAATGCAGTGATCTTCAACAGAAAAAACTAGTAGTGCTAGAGCTAAAAAAAGATGTTTCTGCAGGTGTTGGGGTTTGAGTGGAGTTTTGATCCAAGCTATGGAATCCAGGAGGCAGAAACAAGAGCATTCTGAGCATGGAGGAAAAATCAATGAACAGACACTAGTCAAGAGGTTTAACAAAAAGGTTCCTCTTAGATAGCTGTTAGCAATGGATAGAGAATAGGGCTCAGAATGAGGAAGATCTGAGTTCAAATTGAGCCTCAGATAATTTACTAGTTTTGTGGACCCAGGCAAGTAACAACCTCTTTTTTCCTCTCTGTTTCCTCATTTATAATATGGGAATAATGCTATCACCAACCTTGCACAGTTGTATGAAATAATATTTTAAAAATGTTTTTAGCTCAGTGCCTGTCATATATTGGTGGTATATCCCTTCTCAAAATAATATTACATTCATTCCTCAAAATAAACAATAAGTTCTCTGCCCATGATAACTCTCAGTACCCAGTGATTATGTTTAGACAAGAAATATATATGTATATATATATGTATATATAGTGTGCATAATTTAAGAACTCTGGAGCCCTGTTCAGCTTACCTTTTCCCTTTAGGCTTTTCTTCCTCTGTCAGCAATAAACCAAGTCAAATGTCAGCTCCTCAACTTCTCACTTTTATAGACCTTGCTCCTGGTGGGAAAAAGCAGAATGAGCAAAAGGCCTTGGGAGAAGAGAATGCAACAGAGACTCAGATCTCTGGTTTATACAACTCACCAGCTCTGTAAATCTCTATCCCTTCTTCTAGAAAGCTGAGAAAGTGCTATCTATGACTTGAGCTTGTCACAAAACCAACTTGCAGAGTTAGAAAAACAATAACCTTCCCCTTCAGGGATTATGTTCTCCCTTTTGGCCAGCCCTTGACTGCAAGATCAGTCCCACAGGAAGAAAGGAAATCCACATTTTCTTCCAAAATTTCAAATTTAGATTTATTCCTTAGAACATAGACAATTACTTATCTTCAGAAGATATGGAAACTTCTGTGTTTCTAGAAACTAGGAAGAGAATAGGAAAGAAACTAGGGAGAAGGAAGTACCTCTGCAAAAAGTCAGGTGAAAAAAAAAAAAACAAAATGAGAACAGCCAGCATTTGTGAAAAAAGCAAGATATTTGATGAAAGAAATGTGGGCAGCTAGGTGGCATCGTGAATAGAATGTTGGGCTTAGAGTCAGGAAGACATATCTTTCTGATTTTAAATCTCCTCTCAAACACTTACTGGCTGTATGACCCGTGGCAAATCACCTGTGGAGTTTAAAATTATCCTATCTACAGTAAGAGAACCTGAGGCAGAAGTCAGAATCATTGGCATTTTATAAAAGAGTTTCTAGTTCATCTGATTAAGTAAATCTAGATCTTCCTCAAAATCTGAGATCTCTTCTGCCTGCAGGGTCCTATTTTTATAGGTCTAGATGTTCAGTCATTCTGCAATAGCTATGTCAAATCTAGAATAATTTAAAGAATAAGCAAAATAGTACTTTAGCAGGGTAATGAGTTGGTGATTCAAGGATTATCTCCATATAAGATGGAAAGGCTTCTCCTTAACTTAAGTAGAAGGAAATGGTTCCAGCTACCACAGACAGGATTGGTCTGCAGGTACAAAGATATTTGGGGAAACTTTCTATGTAGTTGTCACCTCTGCCAGTCTGGGTTTGGTCATCATCACAAGACAAAACAAGAGTGGAGGGCCTTTAGCTAACTTCCTATAATTAAGCAAGTGAACTTAGAATCTGCATCTCACTACTCTGGAAACTTATGTAAAGAACTTTGATATGATTCCATCAAATTGATTGATATTGATTGGAATAGAGTAAGGGTTAAAAATGAATTATTTCAGGGGCCGCTAAGTGGCGCAGTGGATAGAGCACCAGCTCTGAAGTCAGGAAGATCTGAGTTCAAATATGACATCAGACACTTAACACGTTCTACCTCTGTGACCCTGGGGAAGTCACTTAACCCCAAATGCCTCAGGAAAAAAAAAAAAAAATATATATATATATATTTCCCTGACACTTACCCCTCAGTTTTCTCATCTTCAAAATCAACTGGAGAAAACAATGGTAAAATTTTCCAGTATCTTTGCCAAGAAAATTGTAAATTGGGCCAAAAAGAGTATGACATGAACAGAAAATGAATGAACAACAACAATTATGTTTTTTATATTCAATGTCCTCTGAAATGTAGACAAATATCATTTTAGTTTTGTCAAGAATAATACACATCATTATTAATTGTTTCTTCCCTTCATTTGTCTTGGCAAGATCATGTGTCTGTGGAGGGGAAATAGAATCATCTTTTTTAAATTTTAGTTTTCTCCAGCTGCATGTAAAAATAAAACATGAGGAGGAGTTTTAAATATATATATATGTATATATATATATATATATACATACATTCTTTTTCTTTTTTTACTTATTTCCTTATGAATCATTGTTAGGAGAAAAAAAATCAGAACAAAAGGTGGGGAGAGAGAGAGAGAGAGAGAGAGAGAGAGAGAGAGAGAGAGAGAGAGAGAGAGAGAGAGAGAGATGAAGAAGAAAAAGGAAAAAAAAAAACTGAGCATAACAAGTGGTGATTTACATTGTCTCCATAGTTCTCTCTCAGATGTGGATGGAGTTTTTTCATCCAAAATTTGATAGGATTGCCTTGGATTACTGAACTACTGAAAAGAATTAAGTCTGTCATAGTTGATCATCGCTCAATTTTGTTATTACTATGTACAATGTTTTCCTGGTTTTGCTTGTTTCATTCAACATCAGTTCATATAATTGTTGGCCTTTCTAAAATCAGCATGTTCATCATTTTTTATAGGACAAAATTATTCCATTACTTTCATATACCATAACTTATCCAGCCATTCCCCATTTGATGGCCATTTACTTATACAAAGAATGATATTCATGAAATATGGATTCAAGGAAATAAAGCTTCAGAAGTAAATGGTATTTTTTTTTTGAGTAAATAGTATTTAGGGAAGTGTTTTAAATTGGGAATTTTGAAGCTTTTTTTGGTCATGGATCTGTTCCTCTGTCTAATGTAATAAATGAATGCCTCCTCAGAAAATTTGTTACCTAACATTCATGCTCAAAGGAAATGCAAAATTTCAATGAGTTGTGTGAAAATAAGAATGGGATTTTTCCCCTGTTCAAATTCTTGTACCTTCTGAAATCTATCCATGAAACCCTTGGTGATCTTTGAAACCCAGATTAAGGGACCCTGGGTTAGATACTATTTCAAGACAAGAAGAACAGCAAAAGAAATTGTGCCTGAAAAATATGTTTCCATATCTTCCCCCAAGGAAATCTATTCTCCTATGTTTTGTAAATAACATCTCAGTGAAGAAATGATATTGAAACATTAAATTTTAATTTTTTTGTATCCCCCAGCACTTATCATAAAACCTTGCGCATGATAGATTTAATAAATGTTTAGGACTAACTGATCCTAGACAACTCATATAACTTCTGTCTGGCCCAATTTACTGATATTTTAAAATGAGGATGATAATAATAACATCATAGTACCATAGCTGAGCAAAGATGGGATAAGGTTAATATGATGCTCTCTTTTGAACTGGTTCTTCCCATTGTATACCTATCCCTACTCCCCAATTTAGGTTCATTTTCCTGATGTTATGCCTGGTTATATGAATTTGTTTTCTTAGTGAAACTTGATACAATTTTTCCATTTCCTTTTTTAAATACTTTTTTGGACTATGCTTATTCATCACTCTGCTTTCATGCCAGTTGCATGCTCTTTCTTCATCATTGTAATTGCATGTTGATGTCTGATATAGCTAGGCAGCTAATGTTTATCTCATTATGTGCACAATGAAGTACAGACACAGAGTTTGTACTCTGTCAGTATACAGTGTCAGTCATAAAAGTGGCTTTGAAATATCATTATTTCCATTTCATTGCCTTTTCAGAATAACTAGTTCAAAAGTGAAGAGAGGAAATAGGAGGAAAATTACAGTAAAGAATTGCCATTTTAAGAGAAGATTGAATACCTATCTTCTTGCATGAGACATAATTTACCGTGAAATATTCTTCCCCTGATATCTGACATAAATTCTTGAGAAAGAAGACCTTTTTATGCATATTCCATTTACTTTTTTTTCATAATTCTTTTTTTTTTTTTTTTTTTTTTGCTTTTTTGCTGAGGCAATTGAGGTTACGTGACTTGCCCAGGGTCACACAGCTAGGGAACATTAAGTGTCTGAGACCAGATTTGAATTTAGATCCTCCTGACTTCAGGACTGGTGCTCTATCCACTGCACCACCTAGCTGCCCCTCATAATTCATTTTCAATGGAAATAGGGAAGAAGAAGTTTACACTATCTCTAAGATTCATAGTACTTTTCTTTGTCTTTTACCATCCTTCTATTTCTGGCTTTCATTTCAATTTGAATTATTTCAGCAGCCTTCTAAGTCATTTTCCTGGCTCCATTTTGCTGACTCTCATTCATTGCCAGGACTGGCTCAGTGTTTGGGAACCTCTAAATGAAAGTGTGGGAGAGCAGAGGAATTAGATTGACTACCAAAGTGAAGGTCTACACAGCAATTGTAATGATCTCAATATTACATGCCTATGGAATCTGAATAGTATGTCAGCATCATGCCAGGAAACCAAATCATTTCAATTTGAATTCTGAAGATCATATGGCAGGATAAGGTACAGAGCCCTGAGATCCTTTCTTGAGCTTAATGGCCAGGCATTCAAATTTTAGGGGCAAAAGTGCAACTTTGACGAGTTGAACAATTCTTTAAATGCTAAAAAGTATGTTTGTTTAGAACACTATATGGAAAACTCACAGAAGTCAAATTTTCATATGAAAGTTAGAAAATGTGATAGGACACTCAAAGTCTCTCTGAAAAATGTTGGAATTGATGGTGAGATGCTGGCATAGAACCACATAGTATGGCATCCTTGGATCCAAGAAGGCACTATACTCTATGAGCAAAACAAAATTCCAGTATCTAAAAAGAAATATAGGATGCTGAAATTTATTTACTCTTTAAACAAAACAATAAGCAATAATGATCTTTATTTTTCCTTTTTAAAAAAGGTACATTATGGATTTGGAAACAAAATTTTACATTGCTTAAAGGAAATTTATTTAATGCAAATAGTTATAGCTACATTAATATCACAAAACTATAGGTTTTTTGTGGGGGTAACAATTTTTTAAATGCAGAATGATTTTTTTTAAATATTGAAAGAGTTTTGGATTGTGCGTGAAGAAATTCCCCACATTTGTTACATTTCTATATATTACATTCTTGTGAATTTTCAGATTTTTAACAAGAACTTAGAATTACACAGTATCATAAGCACAAGGTCTGTAAAGATAGGGAACTAAGCTACTTTTATAAAAATAAGAATCATTCCCCACCTGATAAATAGTCAAAGGATATAAACAGGCAGTTTTCAGAAGAAATCAAAGCTATCTATAGGAATATGAAGATGGCCTAGAAATACTTGATTTTAAACTGTATTACAAAAAGAAATAATCACAAACAGGAGCAGGTAGATGGAACATTGGATAGAGCACTAGCTCTGGAGTCAGGAGGACCTGAATTCAAATTCAGTCTCAAATACTCACCAATTGTGTAACCATTGGCAACTCACAATCCTGACTGCCATTCCTCCTCAAAAAAAAAAAAAAATATAGAAACAATCTAATACTGGGTAAGAAATTAAATGATAGGTCAATGGAATAGATTATGTACACAATACATAGGAGTATTGCAATTGAAATAGACTATAGTATCTTAGTCCAAATTTTTAGAACTCACTTTTTCACAAAAATTGTTGATAAAACTGGGAAGCAATTGGACAAAAATTAGATGAAGAGCACATATATAACAAAACAAGATCAAAATGAGTACATGATTTAGATATGAAGGATCATATCAAAACAAATTAAGAATCATGAAATATTTTGCTAGTCAGATCTATAGATAAAGGAAAAAATTATGACCAAATGAGAAATTGGGGATATAAAATGGATACTTTTGATTACCTTAAATTAAAAAGGGTTTATAGAAAACAGTGAAACAGAATTAAGCAAATTATCCTACTTATTATTTCCTACCACTTAGCAGTAGATGTTCCCTTAAAATTTTTCAATATTAAATTGACACACTAGAAAAAAGAATAACACAGAATTTATGTATTTTAATGTAATTATATATATAGAGAGAGATAGATAACTACAGAGAGTTTGAATATATATGTATATATGCATTTATGTGCATATATATATGTGTTCATTTGTGTGTGCACATATATATATATAGTAACCTATATCTATCTCTATACATCCATACAATATATGCTTCTTTGATCATTTAGTTATTTTATTCATTCACTTATTTATCCAATTTAGATTTTTACTTATCTGATTATTTATTTATTCATTTCTTCATCTACTTGTTTGCTTGTATGTATGCAAATATCCATAAAATCTCAGGAGCAAGGACATGAAGATGCTATGATTTTTTAGTTGTGCTTTTCAAGTTCAGTCTCCACCAACTTAATTTAAAATACAGAGACCTATGGTCTTGTTTCAAATTGTGCAGGTGGCAGCTCCTTAAATGGCTGATGGGGATTGTTTCACCAAACAAAATGGCTTGAGAAGATCACAACATCAAAATCATCCAACAAATATTTTTTTATTAAGCACCTACTATCTGTCAGGCACCATACTATACCTTGGAGTTACAAAAAGTGACCAAAACAAAACAACTACAAAAATAGTATCTGATCTTAAAGAATTGACAGTGGGGACAAAAATCACCTGAATGATTAAAAGAGAAACAGGTAGAGCTTTTCCCCAAAACACTTTATTAAAAGGAACTTACTCTAATGAAAGGTCATTTTCTGATAATAATATTGGTTATATTTTGATAATAATTAGTTATTATTAATTATTAAACCTCACTCTCTAATGAAATGGACCTCCGAGCCTCCTCATGAACTGAGAGGCCCCCTCCTTCCAGGGCCATAATTTTTATAGAGTTAGATGTCTAGACACTCAAGAATGGCTCTAACAAATACACATTAATTTAATTAACTGACATTTGATGCATAAGCTAAAGTAAGCAAAATATATGTCAGTAGGGTCACAGGTAGGGAGAATCAGAAAATACCTTCCTTGAAGTAGTCAAAACATGGATGGGCTCCTCCTTAAGTTTGACTAGAGATGATAGTGCAAGTTACACATATGTTCTAAGAACCTCTCAGGGATGGAAGGGGAGGAGGAGACTTTCTGTACCATGCCACTAGCCATACTTGACTTGATCATGGAAATTGAACGAAATAGGATGAAGATAACTGTATAAGTATTCTTTCAATTATGCAAGTAAGTAAAGTCAGATCTAAACAATTGGAAAAACATCAAGTGCTCTTGGATAGGTCGAGTGAATATCATAAAGATGATAAACTACCTAAACTAATCTATCTATTTAGTGCTATACCAATCAAACTCCCAAGAGATTATTTAACTGAACTAGAAAAAATAACAACAAAATTCAGCAGGAAAAACAAAAGGTCAAGAATTTCAAGGGAATTAATGAAAAAAAAATGCAAATGAGGGTGGCCTAGCTGCACCAGATCTAAAACTATATTATAAAGCAGTGGTCACCAAAACCATTTGGTACTGGATAAGAAATAGAGTAGTGGATCAGTGGAATAGGTTAGGTTCACAGAACAAAATACTCAATGACAATTGTAATCTAGTGTTTGATAAACCCAAAGACCCCAGTTTTGGGGATAAAAACTCACTATTTGACAAAAACTGCTGGGATAATTGGAAACTAGTCTGGAAGAAATTAGGCATTGACCCACACCTAACACCATATACCAAGATAAGGTCAAAATGGATTCATGATCTAGGCATAAAGAATGATATTATAAACAAATTAGAACAATGTAGGATGGTTTACCTCTCAGACCTTTGGAGGGGGAAGGAATTTGTGACCAAAGAAGAACTAGAGGTCATCATTAATCACAAAATAGATAAGTTTGACTATATCAAGTTGAAAAGTTTTTGTACAAACAAAATGAATGCAGACAAGATTAGAAGGGTAACAGTAAACTGGGAAAATATTTTTACATCCAAAGGTTCTGATAAAGGCCTCATTTCTAAAATATATCGAGAATTGACTCAAATATATAAGAATTCAAGCCATTCTCCAATTGACAAATGGTCAAAAGATAAGAACAGACAATTTTCAGACAAAGAAATTGAAACTATTTCCGGTCACATGAAAAGGTGCTCCAAGTCACTATTGATCAGAGAAATGCAAATTAAGACAACTCTGAGATACCACTACACACCTGTCAGATTGGCTAAAATGACAAGAAATGATAATGATAGCTGTTGGAGGGGATGTGGGAAAACTGGGACACTGATACATTGTTGGTGGAACTGTGAACGGATCCAACCATTCTGGAGAGCAATTTGGAGCTATGCTCAAAAAGTTATCAAACAGTGCATACCCTTTGACCCAGCAGTGTTTCTACTGGGCCTATATCCCAAAGAGATTTTAAAGGAGGGAAAGGGACCCACGTGTGCAAAAATGTTTGTGGCAGCCCTTTTTGTAGGGGCAAGAAACTGGAAATTGAAAAGATGCCCATCAGTTGGAGAATGGCTGAATAAATTATGGTATATGAATGTTATGGAATATTATTGTTCTGTAAGAAATGACCAACAGGAGGATTTCAGAGAGGATTGGAGAGACTTGCATGAACTGATGCTGAGTGAAATCAGCAGAACCAGGAGAACATTATACACAGCAACAAGACTATATGATGATCAATTTTGATGGACATGGTTCTCTTCAACAATGATGTGATTCAAACCAGTTGTGCTGCGATGAAGATAGTCATATACATCCAGAGAGAGGCCTGTGGGAACTGAGAGTGAACCACAACACAGCATTTTAATGCTTTCTGTGAATATTTCCATGCATTCTGTTTTCCTTCTTAGGTTGTTTTTTTCTTCTTCTCTTTCTAGATCTGATGTTTCTTGTGCAGTAAGATAACTGTACAGATATGTATACATGTATTGTATTTGTCATATAATTTATCCTATCTAGCATGTATCAGATTACCTGTCATCTAGGGGTGGGGGGTGGGGGGAAGGAGGGGAAAAGCTTGGGAAAAAAAAGTTTTTTTGCAAAGGTCAATGTTGAAAGGTCACTCATATGTTTTGTAAATAAAAAGCTTTATAAAAAAAAAAAAAAACAAAAACAAACAATTATGCATGTAAGCTCCTTAGCTGATAAACAAGCCTTAAAGTTTGGGGCCTGTTATAAGGCCCTCCTATTAAAATCTACATTCCTATATAACTTATATTGAATGGGGATTAATACATTGTTTATGTTTATATTTATTACTGCCTAATTGATAATAATCATAACCCTTTTAATTTAAGTAGGGATCTTCAATGAATTCACTATTTCATGGGGGAGCCAACATGCAAATAATGTATGCTCAGAAAAGACTAACACCTCTATTATGAAGGTTTGCTGAGCCCCTTTGAGGTCGTCTTATTCATTTTTGGTGTTCACCTGATACTCAACTCTTACCTGTATTTTCATCAGTTCTTGTGGCCATGAGAGCTACAATCTCCCAAAATTAATAAACTAAGAGTTTTTTAAAATAAATTTTAAAAAGTGGACCTGAAAACTCCATCATTTATAAAACTGATAAAATCACAAAATTAAGTCAGAGGTAATTCATTGGATCTATACTTGAACTAAGATCTTTTCTGTAACACACTTGACGAGTAGTCAGCTGGAACTCACAAGAAGCTCCTCAGCAGAAGGAAACCTACTATTCCCTATATTGCTTCACAAAATATGATATAGTGAGATTAAATAGTATTTTCTTTTATATCTTCTGATCATCAAGTATCAGGTTTTCACCCTAAGGTTCTATTAATATTATTTCTCTTTAATCAAAAACTTAGGTTTTTTTTTTTCTTAACCGTTACTATTATGAGTAAAATTGAAATACTTAAAAAAAATTAGCTTGCCTACTTGAAATCTGTGTATTTCAGTTGTCTTTTTCCAAAGAGTAGTTCTATCTATCTATCTATATTTGACCTTATCTAATTCTTCCTATGGTCTTTTGGCCAGGATTTGTATAAATAATTCCAGGGAAATAGAACTAAGCATATTCATTTACTGAACAAAACTGAAGAAGACTAACATAGCCTTGCATATTGCATTTATAGGGAAATTTTATTGGAGTCAGTTGAGTTATGGGCATTCTTTGTCTTTGCTTTCTTAGATTTTACATCCTTTGCCTCCAACATTTTATTTATATCTGAATCTTATTTATTTTATAATCTGTAAAGTTAATGCAATTACTTAATATGCTTTTACAAATGTTTTCATAGTTAAATTGTTTTCTCTTAAATCATATTTTATACTGTAGCTCCCTCAGGCTTAAAATTCTCTCCACCTTATATCTATTTCCTGTATTCTATAACTTCTTTCAAGTTCTAAAAGTTTGCTTTATACAAACAATTCTTCCCGATTCTCATTAATACTTAATAACTTTCCCCCATTTTTCTTTTTTTGTTTTGTTTTTTTTTTTACTGAGGCAATTGGGGTTAGGTGATTTGCCCGGGGCCACACAGCTAGGGAATGTTAAGTGTCTGAGATCAAATTTGAACTCAGGTCTTCCTGACTCCAGGGCTGGTGCTCTGTTCACTGCGCCACCTAGCTGCCCCCAACTTTCCACCATTTCTTACCAACATTTTATCCTTCATTTATCTTGTTTGTATATCATTTTTTCATGCTGTCTCTCCATTAGAATTGAGATGATGGATGCCATTTTTTCTTCCTTCATATTCCTAGCATTTAGCATAGGACCTGGCATATAGTAGGCATGAAATAAATGCTAATTAACTTGACTTGAATTGTTAACTAGAAAAAGAAAAGAGATAGGTAGTGACTGAAAAGGCAAAATAAATGGGGAAAGCTGCAAAAATAATTAATTATTATCAAAATATAACCAATATTATTATCAGAAAATAACCTTTGTTTAAATGGAAAATGGATTTAGGACTACAATTATATTCCATTTAAATTGAGGCATTTGTCTTGGTTTCAACTTTGTACATCCATAGTCAGCAAAGTCAATTTATAGCATTCCCTATCAATAATAACCCATTTTTGAACTTTGGGGAAAATATTAAATATTATACAAAGATAAGGCATAATTAGTACTTTTGAGGAAGCAATCATTGGGCTTTTCTATACCTTTTGCTTTTGGAACTTCTTAAGGATTCGCAAACGAATCTGCTTCGTCTTGACACTATATACAATTGGGTTCATGAGTGGAGGAACAAGAAGGTAGACATTTGCCATCAACACATGTACTATTGGGGAGGCATTCTGTCCATAGCGACGAATCATGGATAACCCAATCATGGGTGTGTAAAAAGTGAGCACAGCACATATGTGAGAAATGCAGGTGTTGAGGGCTTTAACACGCTCTGATTTAGAAGCAATGCTCAGCACTGTGACCAGAATGAGTATATAGGAAAGAAGAAGCAGTACTGAGTCTACTCCCATGGAGAAGATGACCACCATGAGACCATAGATGCTGCTAATCCTCCTACTGGATACTGTCATCTTAATAAGATCCTGGTGCAGACAGAAAGAGTAGGAGAGGGCATTGATGGGTTGATATTGTAGCCTTTTCAAGAGAAAGGAGGCTGGAAAAACCAAAGTCAGTGCCCTTCCAGCAATGGCCAGCCCAATCCCAATAATTACCCCATTGGTGAGGATGGTTGAATAGCGCAGGGGCTCACGTATGGCCACAAAACGATCAAATGCCATGGCCAGCAACACAGCAGACTCTATGATGGAGAACACATGGATGAAGTACATCTGAATCAAGCAGGCATTGAAGGGGATTTCCCGGGCATGGAACCAGAAGACACTGAGCATAGTAGGCAATGTAGTGGTAGATAGACCGAGATCTGTCAGAGCCAATATTGACAAAAAGTAATACATAGGCTGGTGGAGTGAGGTATCTGTCCGAATAATGAAGAGAATAGTGGAATTTCCTGCAATGGAAATAATGTAGACCAGGCAGATGGGGATGGAGATCAAACCATACATAGCCTCCAACCCTGGGAAACCTGTTAAAAGAAACCGAGGATAGAGGGCAGAGGAATTGAAGACAGACATGATGCTCACTGGGATGGATTCCTTCCCTGTAATGAAAGGGCAAATATTACAGTTCTCTACTCACTGATCCTCAGTGAGTAAAGTGATCAATCACATCATAATTATCATCACCACATCATCACTATCAGCATCATCATGAGCAATAGCATGAAATATATCTATATCTCTATTTCCATATCTATACCTTTCTCTCTCTCTCATGCTCTCTCTCTCTAACTCTATAGAGATATGTATGTGTATGTTTATGTATAGATACATGTTTGTATATATAAGTAATCACATATAGACAGAGACAAAGTATCTATATCTAACAGTTTATATTTTTATCTATATCTATATTTTTATCTATCTATATTTTGTTCAGTTGTTTTCAGTTATGGCTGACTCTTCATGACCCCATTGAGAGTTTTCTTGGGAACAGTACTGGGTCAGTTTGTCATTTCCTTTTCTAGCTCATTTTATAAAAGGGAAACTGTGACAAATAGGATTAAGTGCTTACCCAGGTCACAGCTAATGACTGTCTAAGGCCAGATTTAAATTTAGGAAGATACATCTTCTTGATTTTGTGCCCAGTGCTCTATCCCCTGTGCTACCTAGGTGCCATCTATTTATATGTATCTATATATGCGTATCTAGCTATATATACAGTTTCTATATATCTAAATAGATAGGCAACAATGTAGCACATTACTAGACATGCACTGTAGAAGATAAACTTACTGCCTGTAAGAAGAACTACTTATGGAATTGAGACATTAGTGAATGAAAGGTTTAGAGGAAAACTTTTCTGTCCATCCTCCTCTTCTAGGTCATTGCTTTATAGAGAGGAGAAAAATGTCCCAGAAAGATACTTGTGAATGCTATAGCCAATAAAATTTAGGATTGGCATCAACACAATAAAAAAATCCCATAGCAATTTAAATCCATTTATGTTATGATTCTTACTCACTCCCAATAGCCCATAGTCAGACAAGGCTAATGCATAAATTGGCACAGTACAGGGATTAAGTGCTGATTTGTTATTAAAAGCAGTGCTTCCTGATTTCTGTGCCTTTGAGTAAATAACTTCATCTTTCTGGACCACACTTTCTTTATCACTACAATGAGAAGAGTGAATTATTAGATATCCAATTATCTTCCAATTCAAATCTTTGTGATTAAATTAATGTTCCTGAGATTTCTATTCTCACAGGTTTATTCCCTGACAGGAAGTTCAAGAAGCAAATATTTCCGTGGATGCAAAATCTCCTTAGAATATACGATTTAATCCCAATTTTTTTTTTCACTTTTAAAATTGACCACAGTGATCCTATCGTATTTTCTCTTTCACCCACATAATACAAGTTTTTATGAAAAGCCATCTTGCTTCAAACTCTACTTCTATTGTATACTGGCTTTTTGGACCTGGGTAAATTACTTAACATCTCATTGACACCCCCCCCCCCCCCCAACAACTCTCTACAACTCTAGGTTGCAGATCAGTTGTAGATATATATTTGATAAAAGCAATTTTCTTACTGGGAATCATCTACATCAATGAAGTAGCTGTTGTGGTTATACACACATAAATACAATTTTTATGACCCACCCACCCCCAATAAACTATCACCCATATCAGTGAAACTCTGAGACTGTCTTCTATAACTTAGCTTCCTATCTTTATCCTGAAATTATGGATGTGCTGTTAAATGTTTTACAACTGGTTCTCCAAAAAAGAAAAAATATAATAAAAATATATGTGAAACATTTTAATGTTGAATCTGCATGATCAACTTCTTCACTTTGATAAATCTAAATAGTCAACAAAATAAGAAATCAGGCTTTGATTTACTGCTTGCTAAATTTTAAATTCTAAATCTTTACACAAATAACTCAGCAATCAACTTTCAAGAACCTATAGAACCTGACTCCAGAACATTCATATTGAAGTCATAAATAAAGGCAATTCAGATTATGATTAGACTTCCCCTTATATATTTGCATACTCTCTTTTTTGTTTTTGTGTAGTGTTGGAGGTGCGTTTACCTCTATCTTCCGAAAATCTGATTTGCTTTAATTCAGAGCAATAACTTTTGTAAAAGATGCCGTTCATTTTCCAGAGAATCACACCACCTCACAACTGGAAAGAACTTCAAAGATATTTAATCCAATTTCTAAATAGAAAATATGCATGGAACAAGTTTAATAAGTGGAACAACAGCTGGAAGACCTTCAGTGATTGAGAAATCACTGTCCTCCAGTGCAGTTCACTCTAATTTCAGACATCTTGTTCCTTGGACTAAAACTCGCACAATAAATAAAACTGACAGTGTGTTCATAAGTTGGACAAGGCAATAATCATAAGAGACAATCCCTGCACCCTTTCTTAATTAGTTCAAATAACCTGAAACCACATCCATGAGTGGAAGAAAAAACATACAAGCAAACAAATCAAAACAAAACAAAACTGGGTAGAGGTGATTTGCCAAGATATTGGCTTTGATATTTGGAAGTTTATGGCAGAAGTGCAAAATCCTACAGCCCTAGAGAAGGGGA
Source organism: Myrmecobius fasciatus (assembly GCA_023553655.1). Classification (NCBI taxonomy): domain Eukaryota; kingdom Metazoa; phylum Chordata; class Mammalia; order Dasyuromorphia; family Myrmecobiidae; genus Myrmecobius; species Myrmecobius fasciatus. The sequence continues at coordinate 284,937 of JAJPUD010001018.1, read as the reverse complement.
AATGTTCACATTTTCAAAAGAGAAATATAATGGAGTACAAAAAGTATAGCCAAAAAGACCGATTTCAAAACCTATCCAGATTCTAGAACTCTTTAAAGAAATAATAAGTGAATATTGAAAAAGTGAATATACCAACATAAAATTATACTCACTCTTCACAAATTTTTTGCCTTAGGTGTCCCATAGATCTAGATTTGATATTAGTGGATTCTAAGGATTAGGAAACCATATGGTTATTTACAGCTGAACATGGACAGACATTTTCAGAGCAGATTTATCAGTTTAGAACTTTGATCAAATGCATAAAGAGAAACCCCCAAATCTTCCTATGTAGCATTATTGCTTATGGAATCTACAAGGAATTAAAAATTCTAGTCTGCCTGTCCCTACTTAGAACATTCATCTAATTGCTGGTTAAAAGTTCATCTTTAGTAGTGGAACATCCTACATAATAAAAAAAAAAAACAAAAAAAAAACATGTTTTGTCCTTTATCACAACTTCTCCCTTTCTGGAATCTGATTATTCCTTCCTAGGCTAGACAGAATATATTTCCTCACTTCTTTCAAATGTCAGCTAAAGTCTCAACTTCTGCAAAGAATCCTTGCCTGGTTTTCACTAACTAATCTTTTCTGTTGATGATCTCCAATTTATCTTTTCTTTATCTTGATAGAGAATGCTTGTTTGCAAGTTATCTACCCCCATTAGACTGTGAATTCCTTGTAAGCAAGACTATTGTTTTGCTTTTCTCTGTATCCCCAGTGTTTAATACAGTGACTACAGGTAATTGAAAACTTCTTGTTGATGACTTTTGATGAGAATTGTTGCTTAGCACCTTAGTAAAAAAAAAAAAAAAAATCTGAAATTATAAGAACAATATGGTGCAAAGGAATGACTACTTGATAAGATGGTTGAACATGTGGTTATTAGTAATTTGTGTGATCTGGACAAAATTTTTCTATCTTTTGATCCTTACTTTATTCTTCTGTAAAACTGAATGATTTGGGGGATGCTAGGTGGTTGATACAATGGCCCTAAAGTCAGTAAGGTCCGAGTTCAAATGTGACCTTAGACATTTACTAGTTATGTGACCCTGATCAAGTCACTTAAATCAATTGTCTCCAAAAATAATAAAACAACAAAAAATTGTGTGATTTTCTTAAATGATCTCTGAGGTCCATTCTAGTTTGTCTATTTTATGGTTCTACACAGTTCCACATGCAATTTTCTTTTCTTTCAAGCCTAGTCTTTGCATTCTCCCCAGTTACCATATTGCTGCACTCATTTTCAACAATCTGACATTACTCAGACCAATTCCAGAACATCTTTCCTCTCTGAAGATATTTTTTAATCCAATTGATCCTTTAAAAATCAGATGATCCTTTAAAGGCTTGTCATTCCACAAAATTTTATTCAGAATACTCTGGCCCACACTAATCTCTTTTATAACTAACTTCCTCTTTGTATTTCTCTACCACTCCCTACTCTGACATTAATCAATGTTTTTAAATTCTTCATTCTTTCATTCATTTATTCATGCTATAGTGTCACTCTCACCATTCCCCCAATAAGAAGTGCTGTGTACAATGACCTTAATCTTAGAACCAGAATTATAATCATACCATTGCTTATAGCCATTCAAGGACCTTAAGACCCAACAAGGCAAAAGGAACCTGGGAGGAATAATTTAATTGTATCTGATCATTCTAAAACAAAGTGAAGGTCCTTACTGAGGGAAAAGGCTTTTGAATTATAAAGGGCTATTGAATAATAGAGGCTAGACTGCTCCTTTATCCTTTTTGAAGGTTACAAACCTCAGACCCAAGGCACTAACCTCTAAAGAAACCTATTATCCCTCTCCGGGTATTTGGAGAGCTCATCCCCAAACTACTCTCCTGGACATTAAACTCCCATTCCCAGTCCTGCCAGAGGGAATGGAGAGTCCCATCTGCACTCTGACTTGTGGCCCTCCTCTCTACTTCCCCATGGTAGAAGTCTATTCCTGTGGGGAGCAGACACTATTATACTCCTTTATAACCTCCAAGCCATTCACCTTACTCTGAATTTTCCTATATGCATTGTTAGTTAGAGGGTGAGCTTCTTGAGAACAGATCCCATTTTCTTTTATGCACAGTGTTTGAAACCTACTGTTTAATAACACTTAAACATCCTTAATAACATGTAGCATGCTTAATAACACATTTTTCATTAATTCATATTATAGAATAGCTCTTATTATTCTGTTCCCAATTGAATTGTAATTAGGATGTAAGAGATTCATCTGATTTTTACTTATCTCCTCCAGAGTGTTAGTTGATCCACTCACACTGACTAAGAAGCCTGCACATACTCAGTTTGTTGCCTTTAAAACTAGCTACTGTGGGGAAGAAAGGACAAAGGAACCATAATCTCTTTTTATAATCCCCTTCAACTTGGTACACAGTTGGAACTACTCTCAGGTGGCTTCAAGAAGACTTAAACTATCTTGATTGATATATCTGATTTAAACTTCTTATGATTTGACAAAATTCTATGACTAAAAGATGTGAAGGTATTTGTGGACCTTATCCTCTTTGGGGACAGAGAACACCTTGTCTTCCCCTACTCTGCTAGTAAAAGAACTTTTCCAGCCCATTTTCTTCCCAAAGGAGAAACTCAGCTCATAGAATCAGTTCATCATAGATTTCTCCCCAATAAATAGAACTGTGTTCAGTCAGCAGATTTTATGCATATGTCCAATCCTTTCCTTGATTTTTTTTTAAGTCTTATTCTGTCTCAGGGTCATTCCAGTAATTTTCCTATTGAATATCACCTGCAAATTCTCTCTAGCTTTTTACCCTGTAAACACTTTTACATGGAGTCATTACCGTGGCAAGCAGTGAATATTTATCCGTATGATCCATAGGTTCTTCAGTCTGTTTTGGCTCAGAGTATTCTCTCAGTTTTCTCTTCTGTTCTCAACTTTACATATCTAATGATTTCTAACCTTACAGCCAGTGACTATTGCTATGGTAGAAGCAGGGGAAGGGGACAACTGCATAGATTGTAATCTAAAAGAAAAAACAAGTTATGATAAATTATGATAAACTAAAACATTACAGATAACAGGGATTGAAATTATCAAATGTTTCAAAAAGCTTCTCAATACATCAGTTGTCCCCATCAGTCAGGGAACAACACTTTATGCATTGAACATCTCTTTCTTCTGTCCAATCAGGTATAATGAAGCAATTATCTGTCCCTTAAGGGACTCTGCTTTCCCTTAGAGTCAGGACCAGACTCAGAACCTAAACTTTTTTCAACATTAGCCTTGAGGGAAGAAGAAATCTCAGCCTGTACCTGGAGTAAGTCTTTGAGTCCCTAAGAACTCATATAGTCATCCTTTCCCACCAAAAATATGAACAGAAAGTTGATTTTCTTGCTTGAGTGGCACCCACAAATTCATCAGGGAGTAAAGATTATGGATACATTATCTGGCAACTCAAAATGCTTTAGAATATAGAGGAAGCATAGGCAATCTGCCTTTGTGAAAGAAAAGAAAGAAAGAAAGAAAGAAAGAAAGAAAGAAAGAAAGAAAGAAAG
>JAJPUD010001018.1:258154-281347 GCA_023553655.1 Myrmecobius fasciatus | reverse complement strand
AAGAAAGAAAGAAAGAAAGAAAGAAAGAAAGAAAGAAAGAAAGAAAGGAAGGAAGGAAGGAAGCAAGAAGAGAAAAAAGGGAAGGAAGGAAGGAAGAAGGAAAGGAAAGGAAGAAAGGAAGAAAAAGAAAAGAAGGAAAGACATAAAACAGACATATTTCAAGGGTTTGTTTTTTAAGGTATTGAAGAGTGTGACTTCTGTCATTTATGAAGGCTAATACCACCACCATCCCTGTCAGTTAAAATGTATATGTCCTGGTCTCTTGTTTTTTCTATGTTTAAGATAAAAAGTCAACAGGTGCAAGGGTGGGGTTAAGAGTCAGACAAAATATTCATTATGGAAAGGAAGGGCCTGAAGTTCTTGAATATTAGACAAGAGTTAAATAGGGTCTGCGAGGTTGTGGAAAAATCATATGTTCAGAGTATCAAATATCTAGAAATGGAAAAGATTCTTTGTCATCCAGTCTAATTCTCTCATTTTTAGGGAGAGGTAACTGAGGGTTACAGAGGTTAAGAATGCGGTCTGAATTCACATAGGCATCAAGGATCAAAGGCAGTATTAGAACTCATGAACTCTGATCCCTGAAGTGGTAGTGTGTGTAGAATATTGTGATTAGAGTCAGGAAGACCTGAATTTTAATTTGGTGTGAGAAAGGCTGATGGCTCTCCTAGAACTATTATTGTTCTCACCAATGACCACAGTATCTTTTTTTCACTCATCTATATCTTTGACAACATCTTTTATGTCGCTTGAATTGAATTTGTAGACAAAATAAATTGCAAAATGTATGAAATAGTTTGGCTCAACAAGGTGATGGACCTATAGCAAGCATATCTAAGACAAAAATAGATAACTATGTGGATTTATTTATATTACACAAAATAAAATAATTACACAAAATTAAGATCATAGTATTATTCTCCTGAATACAATAGAAATTATTTAATTGCATCAAGGCATGATGTTGCCTATGACAGTTCCAATTGAGGCAATTTAGAACATTCACTCTTTTTAGTGAGATCTTGGAACTCTTTCAATTAGAATGAGAGATAAAGTAAGTTTATCTCCTCTAACCAGGATTATACAAAATTGTGATTATTGTTCTACTTTGGCCAGAAATCCTGAAGGTCTTCCTCTCCCAAATTTTATTTATTTTATTTTATTTACACAAAATAATTAACTCTAAGCATCATTTAAAGAATTGTAAAATACTTTCCACAGAACAATCCTGTGAGATGGCTAGTCAAAGTGCTAACTGAATTTTATAATGAGGTAAGTGACCCTCAGAGAGGCAAATTGGTTTTTCCTTAATCCCCAAAGTAGTAAATGTCTAAGGTGAGATGGAAACCCATTATATAAATTAGTTATAGCACTGATGATGAAGATGATCATGGTGGTGATGATGGTAATAGAAATATACTATTTCAGAGAGTGTATTGAAATCTATGTGTATCTGGATGCAAAAAAAAAAAAAGTGTGATTTTTCCATTTTAAGTAATACCCATTGTAAAAACTTATTTTATTAAAGGTAATCATATAGATTTTCACAAGAGAAAATATGGTGTAGATGATGTGAATTAGACTTCGAGTTAAGAAGATTTGAGTTCAAATCTTCCCTCTGATTGAGTGATTGAAAAAAATCCAAACTTCCATGTGCTTATGGGCATGATTCAGTTAGAAAAAATATTAAACTTCAATTTGATTCCTATTTCCATCACTTACTACTTTTATGATTTTGGAAAAGTCATTTAACCTATGTGGGACTCATTTTTTCAATTATATAAAGAAGGAGTTGGACTTGATGATTTTTGAGGTCTTTTTCAGCTTTAAAGTTAGGAGCCTGTGAACCTGTGACGATGCTGTCTTCACATCCTCTGTGACCCCTTAGTAATACATTGTTGCATGTATTGGAAAAATAAACTATTATTAAAAAATCATAAAACAAAATAGATTCCTACATTGCTGGTCTATCATTCTCCATATTCATTTTCTGTTCTAGCTAAAGGGATGGACTAAGTATTACATTTTCCTCTTCTTTGTTTTTGCATAGGTTGTGCTTCAATGCTTGGAATGGTCTCCCTATTAATAATCTCCAACTCTTGAAAATTTTAACTTTTCTAGACTCAACTCAAATATCACTACAACAAGAAACCTTTCTTAATTTTTTTTGATACCCTTCTCATATTTTTATTGACTTTTGCAAATATTTAATTTTTCATATTCATATCATTCCTCCAATAAAAAGTAAGCTCCTTCAAAGAATTGGAAATTAAGGGGATATCCATCAATTGGGGAATGACTGAACAAGTTTTATTACATAATTATGATGGAATGCCATTATGCTCTAAGAAATGACAAACAGGTATTTTCAGAAAAACCTGGAAAGACTGCTATGAGCAGATGCAAAGTGAAATGTATTGTACAAAGTAACATCAATATTGTAAGATGATCAGCTTTGAATGACATAGCTATTCTCAGCAATACATTAATCCAAGACAACTCTGAGAGATTTATGATGATCCACCACCAGAAAAAGAACTGATGGTATCTGGATACATATTGAGGCAAACTTTTTTTTTTACTTGGCTTTTCTTAAGTGTCTAAGTTTAGGTCTGTTTTCTTTCACAATATGATTTACAGAAATATTTAGCATGACTACATATGTTTAACCTGTATCAAATTGCTTGCCTTCACAATAAGGTGGGGTGGAGAGAGAAGAAAGAAGAGAATTTGGAGCTCAAAGTTTTTAAAATGAATGTTAAAATTTGTTTTCACATATAATTGGGGGGAAAATGATAAATAAGATTAAAAAGAAAGGAAGAATAGAGGAAAGGAATGCAGAAATGCAGAAATGAAGGAAGAAAAAAAAAGAAAGTCCTTTGAAGAAAGGAACTATTTCATATTTGTATTTGTATAACCAGCAACTAAAGGAGCACCTTGGTTTTAGTAGGAATTCAATAAAGATATCTTGACTTGAATTGAATTGAATGCATATATGCACACACCAATATATTTCCTTTGGACAGATTACATCTGTAAAACAGATTTATCTACACACTCAGTATACTTGATGTTCTCCTTGGCCTGAAAGTCTTATCTTTGTGCTAGGCTATGATGTTCACTTTGTAATTTCAGGTTTCACTTATTTTGTTCATATTTCAGCTTCATCACTAGTAACATGATGGGAGAGATTTGTCTAGAACAGAGGTTCTTAAATTTATTGTTCTTGTTTCAGAGAACCTTTTAACAGTATGGGGAAGTCCATGGACCCCATCTCAGAATGAAATCTTTCCAACATTCATAATTGATGGAACCTAGATTAAGAATTTTTGGTGTCCTACACACCTCTCAGATTAGCTAAGATGATAGGAAAAGATAATGAGAAATGTTGGAGGGGATGTGGGAAAACTAGGACACTGATACATTGCTGGTGGAATTGTGAACAGATCCAACCATTCTGGAGAGCAATCTGGAACTATGCTCAAAAAGTTATCAAACTATGCATACCCTTTGCCCCAGCAGTGTTTCTATTGGACTTATAACCCAAAGAGATCTTAAAGGAAGGAAAGGGACCCACATGTGCAAAAATGTTTGTGGCAGCCCTTTTTGTAGTGGCTAGAAACTGGAAACTGAATGGATGCCCATTGATTGGAGAATGGCTGAATAAATTATGGTATATGAATGTTATGGAATATTATTGTTCTGCAAGAAAAGACCAGCAAGATGATTTCAGAGGGGTCTGGAGAGACTTGCATGAATAAATGGATGCTAGGTGAGGTGAGCAGAACTGGGGGATCATTGTACATGGCAACAAGATTATATGATGATCGATTCTGATGGATATGGATTCAAATAATCCATGGAATATATAATGGAAAGATTCAAACCAGCTCCAATTGTTCAGTAGTGAAGGGAGCCATCTGCATCCAGAGGGAGGACTGCGAGAAATGAGTGTGGTTCACAGCACGGCATTTTTACTTGCTTGCAATTTATTTTGCTTCTCTCTCTCTCTCTCTCTCTCTCTCTCTCTCTCTCTCTCTCTCTCTCTTTCTCTCTTTCTCTTTCACTCTCTCTCGGTCTCTCTTTTTTTTTACTGATTTGATTTTTCTTTTTCTTTTGCAGCACAATAATTGTATACATATGCATGCATATGTTGGATTAACATATATTTCTACCATATGTAGCATGTATTAGGCTACTTGCCATCTGAGGGAGGTTGGGGGGGAAGGGAGGGAGAATTGGAATGCAGGGTTTTGCAGGGGCTAATGTTAAAGAATTCTTCACGTGTGTGTTTTGAAAAATAAAAAAGCTTTAATAAGAATTTTTGGGGTGTGTGTGTGTGTGTGTGTGTGTGTGTGTGTAAAATAACTCATATTTATGGGGCTAAGGGTCAAAGATGACTGTGTTCAAAGCACTATACTTAGGCTTCTCAAATATTACCTCATTTGAGCTTCTCAGATGAGAATAAATAGGATTATTATCCCCATTTTATAGAGGAGGGAAATGAGGCAGACAAAATTTGAAAGACTTGTTTGGATCTCAGTGACTAAGGTCTAAGGCCTATGTTTGATTCAGGTTGTCCTGACTCCAGGCCCAGTGCTTTATCCACTGCTCCACCTAGCTGTCACTTTGAAGTTTAGAAAGTATTTTAAAAACATTCCATTGATCTTTATAATGTTATAAGGGAAGTTCCAGTATTATACCATTTTATAGAAGAGGAAATTGAAGTTGAAAGCTTGAGTGATTTACTCAGGGTCACATAGCTAGTGAATGTCTGAAGCATGTAAATCGTTCCCTTTCCAAAAACAGAACTGTATTTGTCAAACAATCTAGGGTGTATGCTCATATATCTGTGAATGTGTATGTGTACAAGTGGGTGGTGCCATGTTCCTCTTTCTACTCTTTCTAAGACTAAGCTTTGTGTTATTTAGCTTTTCTGTTCTCTAGAACTCCTTGTTCCTGGAATAAAATTTGTGAGTAGTCCAGGAGGGCATAGAGGCCTTGGAGACAAACAAGTGCTTTTCTCTTTTACTAGTTGGGTCTCTGGGGAGGCGGAGGCCCTGCTACAAAAAACTTCTTTTTTGACTGGAGAGGTATAGCTGTATAGAGCCATTCCAGGCTATGGGGACTCCCAGGGCTTATTTGGTCTTTGAACTCTTAATTCTTTGGTGAATAGACTGAATTTTCTCTAATTTTCTTTCGTTCAGTTCTAATTCTGAGTCAATTGAGAAATGCTTGAAAAATGCAATAATAAGTAATATCCTGATAAGAGTAGGCTGACAATTGGTTTAAGAGGCATCAGATGGTCTACCTTTCTATCTTAGGACACAGCCAAACTCCAACCTCCTGGGAAACAAAACTTTTCAGGTGCAAATCTCTGGTGATCTTAAATAGTTGAAAAGGTCAGAGCTCATGGTTAATTTGGAATCTGTATTACCATGAATGACAGAGGGAAAGAAAGAACCAAAATTAATGTGGATTGATATTTGGAATAATGTTCAACAGAGACAAAGCTTCCTATGTATGCCAGGCTGCTCTGAGAAGCTATCAAAGCCTTCAGGAAGGAAAATTCTAACCAAATTAGAATTCTATGGGGCTAATACCTGTTAGCCTCTAGGTTCCAGGTTCCAATTTCTAGTTTCCAGTCTTCAAGAACATTGCACAACTGAGTCTTTTCTTCTTAGCAATATACCTGTAAGGAATTCTATTTCCCCTTCCAGGTCTTTTCATTTGACTAGGAATGAATATGATCTGAGCTACTGTTTCTCTTTCTCTCTCATAATATCTCTTCCCCGTCCTTCTTAATAGTCTTAATTTTAATGCCATATAAAGTAGATTAATGAAATGTGTGAACATCTGTGTCAGTGTGTCTAAATGACAGCCAGTGTGTTAAGTTTTACAAAGCACTTTGCAAATATCTCATTGGATTCTCAAAATAATACTAGGAGGTAGACTACTATTATCCCCATTCTACGAAGGAACAAAATGATATCAAGAAATATAAAATGATTTCCTGAGGGTTACACTACTAGTAGTGTCTGGTGTAGGACTTGAACTCAGGTCTTCCATAATTCTAAGGTCAAGACCCTTACACACCTAGCTGAATGTCTGATTTCCTAAAATACTGAGTTTTTTTTTTAATAAATGGTTGTTGACTGATTTAACAAAATTAATAATTGCAGTGTTTCAAGACTTGCAAAATATGTTCCTTATTTTGATTCATTTGGTCATCATAACAAACCTATGACTGGTTTCCCCCTTTAGCTAATTCTACTCCCCATTCTAAAAGCCTTGCTCAGGTTGCCCATAACTTAAAAGGCATATGGGACTAAGATAACATTGAGAAGAACTTGGGGGTGAGAGGCACTTTCCTATCAGTTTAAAAGCAATGTGGTAGAGTGCTAAAAGACTGGGTTTTAATTCTAGTATTAACAATAGCTATATGATCTTGGGCAAGTTGACAACCCTCTTAATCTAAACTGCATGCTTTAAGGAGTTTCTTCACTCTCATCTATGAATTCTCAATCTATAATGCCAAAATGCAGATGAAGAGAAAACTTCCCTGAAAAAAAAAAAAAGTCCCTGAAGAAGATATAAATTTTAAGTTGTTCATAGAGGAGTAGAAAGTTCCAGGACTTTAAGACATTGTAGCAAACCTTGAACCCACCAATATCCTTCCTGATACCAGGAACTAAAGGATTAAGAACACCTTTCTTGGATTCAGTGTATTTATATTCAAAATCCAAATTTGTTACTGACTAGTTGAGTGAAATTGCTTGAATATCTTAATCTCTATTTTCCTTCATTCCAAAATGATGAGATTGAACTAATTAATCTCTAAAGTTCTGTCTGGAGTTAAATTCTGTTATTTTAGGATAAGAACCTTTCTTTATATACCCACACCCTCTCAATCTTTGTGTAAAGATGAAAGCTCATTTCTCCTAAAAGCAGGGAAATTTAGCACTTAAATTGTCCAGGGATTATTCAGGATCAGAAGAAGACATTTGATATAACTGTATTTATCTCATAAGAACCCTGAGGTCTTGATAGATATTTCAGGCTTGGATAGTTTTCTTTCCTAAATATATTTCCCTTTCCTCTCCAGATTCAATAACTCATATTTCCCTTTCCTCTCCAGATTCAATAACTCATATTTCCATAATTTTTTGTGTTATGTAACATTTCCTCACAACAAAACTTCAATGTTAGATGATTATTTTTGGGTTTTTTTTGTTTGCTTATTCTTTTTCTTTTTTCTTTTTTCCACTTTTAATTTGATTTTTCTTGTGCAATATGACAAATATGTAAATAAGTTTAGAAGAATCACACATGTTTAACCTATATTGTATTGCTTGTTGTTTTGGGGAGGAGGAAGGAGAAGGAGAGGGGAAAACATTCAGAAAACAATATATGCATAGATAATTTTTCAACATTGACACTTACAAAACCTTGTGTTTCAATTTTTTCCCACTTCCCCCCATACTCTCCTCTAAATGGCGTTATCCAATGTATGTTAAACATGGTAAAAAAAATATGTTAAATCCAATAGGTACATATAAAAATGAGAAAGAAAATAAAATGCAAGTAAATAACAGCAAAAAGAGAAAAAAAATGATCTATTTTGTGTTCAGTAATGAACTACAGTTCTTCTTTGGCCAGAAATTCCCGCTTTCTCCACAGATCTGAGAGGCAAACTATCCTTTGTTCATCTAATTTGCTTATAATATCACTAAATATCAAGGCTAAATCATGAACCCATTTGGACTTATCTTGGAGTATGGTGTTAGCTGTGGGTCAATGCCTAGTTGATGTGATACTAGTTTCCAATTTTCCCAGCAGTTTTTGTCAAATAGTTCATATCCCAAAAGCTGGGGTCTTTTGTCTTGTTAGACAATAAGATTACTATAGTCATTAATTGTTTTGTTCTGTGAACCTAACCTATTCCACTGACCCACTCCTTTATTTCTTAGCCAGTACCAAATGGTTTTGATGATTGATGCTTTATAATATAGTTTTAGGTCTGGCACAGTTAGGCCACCTTCATTTGCATTTTTCATTATTTCTCTTGAAATTCTTGACCTTTTATTCCTCCAGGTGAGTTTTATTATTTTTTTCTAGATCTGTAAAATAATTTCTTGAGCATTTGATTGGTATGGCATTGAATAAGTAGATTAATTTAGGTAGTATTGTCATTTTTATTTTATTAGCTCAGCCTACCCATGAGCACTTGATATTTTTCCAATTGATTAGATCTCACTTTATTTGTGTGAAAAGTGTTTTGTTGTTGTGTTCACATAATTTCTGATTTTGCATTGGCAAGTAGACTCCCAAATATTTTACATTATGGATAGGTATTTTAAATGCAATTTTTCTTTGTATCTCTTCCTGTTGAACTTTGTTGGTAATATATGAAAATACTGATAATTTATGTGGATTTATTTTGTATCTTGCAACTTTGCTCAAGTTGGGAATTGTTTCTAGTAGTTTAATTGATTCTCTAGAGTTCTCTAAGTATCCTATCATATTATCTGCAAAAATAATTTGGTTTCTTCATTACCTACTTTAATTTCTTTAATCTCTTTTTCTTCTCTTATTGCTAAAGCTAACATTTCTCATACAATATTGAATATTAATGGGGATAGTGGGCAACCTTGTTTCATCCCTGATCTTATTGGGAATGGTTCTAGTTTATCCCCATTACATATGATACTTGCCAATGGTTTGAAATAGATACTTCTGATCATTTTAAGGAAAACTCCAGTTTTTTCCTATACTCTCTAGTATTTTTATTAGGAATGGACATTGGATTTTATCAAATGCTTTTTCTGCATCTATTGAAAAAATCATGTGAATTTTGTTAGTTTAATGATTGGTATAGTCAATTATGCTAATAGTTTTCCTAATATTGAACCAGCCCTGCATTTCTGGTATAAATCTTACTTGGTCATGGTGTGTTATCCTGGGGTTGATGTTTTGTACTCTCTTTGCTCATATTTTATTTAATTTTTTTGCATAAATATTCATTATGGAAATTGGTCTATAATTTTCTTTCTTTGTTTTCATCCTACCTGGTTTAGGTATCAGTATCATACCTGTGTCACAAAAGGAATTTGGTAGGACTCTTCCTTTCCCTATTTTTCTAAAGAGTTTGCATAGTATTGGAATTAAATGTTCTTTAAATATTTGGTAGAATTCACATATAAATCCATCTGCCCCTGAAGATTTTTTCTTAGGGAGTGGATTAATAGATTTTTCTATTTCTTTTTCTAAAATGGGACTATTTAATTTTTTTAAGGATAGAATTATAAGGTAAACCAATTAAATGGAAATATATCATCAAATTTTTAATTTTATCAACCCCAAGTTAAGACTATATAGTCCTTTTAGTCTCTTGCATGTTATTTTTCTAAACCACTTCAAGTAGTCTCTTTTTCTTGTCTATTATGTTCTTCCACAGTCTCTTCCACACTATGAACCCATGTTTATTTCTATCAATTGGCCTGGGTTATATAGCTTTTATGTTAAATATATATTGACAGTTTATTAAATCTTTAATAGAAAGCTAGATTTCAATCCCATCTCCTTCCTCAGGCTATCTTCACTATCTTGACATACCCTTCCTATTCTTTCTGCTTATCTAAAAAGTTTCTTCTTACTCTTCAAAAGCTATTCCAAGACTCCACCTTCTCCACAAAGCCTTTTTGGACTGTTCCACCCCACGTTATTATCTCATGTTGCTAACTTTCTGTTAAATAGAATTTATTCTTTAATTCTAATTGTATTGGTGTTAGGTCATCAACCAACCAATAAATTATGTGAAATCCAGGACCTAGTATTTTTTTATGATTGTGTCCACTCCAGTATTAGTAAATCCTATGATCATGGTTTCAGAAGAAGAATTCATTGAAGTGTAGGCAAATGGGAGAAATAGTGTATACAAATAAGAATATATATGATTTAAAAAAATGAAAACTAGATATAAGTGAATCTTAGAGAGGAAGATATCAGGAGCTAGGGATTGGGGTCAGATTTAGAAAGTACTTTTTTCACTTGAGCTAGATATTGATGATTGGAGGCTGAAGTAATATAATCATACCTAAGCTTTAGTAAATGACATTGCTGAAGGAAGGATAGTCTTCATTTTTTATTTAGATATTTTTATATTTAGGTGTTCCAAATCACTATTAATAAGAGAAATGCAAATTAAGACAAATCTGAGATACTACTCCACACCTCCCAGATTGGCTAAGACTATAGGAAAAGATAATGGCGAATGTTGGGGGGATTGTAGGAAATCTGGGACACTATATTGTTGGTGGAGTTGTGAATTGATTCAACCCTTGTGGAGAGCAATTTGGAACTATGCCCAAAGTGCTATCAAACTGTGCATACCTTTTAATCCAGCAATGTTTCTACCAAACTTATATACCAAAGAGATCACAAAGGAGGGAAAGGGACCCACATGTGTAAAAATGTTTGTGGCAGCCCTTTTTGTAGTGGAAAGAAACTGGAAACTGAAAAGATGCCCATCAGTTGGAGAATGGCTAAATAAGTTACGGTATGTGAAGTAGTTCAATTATTGTTGTATTTTCTCTTCTTAATTTGTTCTCTAGATCAGTTATTTTTCTTATAAGAAGTTAAAAAAAAAATTGTTCTGAAGGGTTAGAACAAGAGAAGAAACTAGAATTAGAAAAAAAAAAAAACAACTATTGATCACCAACTGAAAGAGATCTATGAGGAATATATACCAAATCCAGAAACTCTCAAGTCATTTAGAAAACATTATGAACAATAAGAAAAAAAATAATATGTTGGAACCACAATATGAATCACAAAAACCCTAGCAGTGGCTACAATAAAAGACTGCAGGTCTTAGAACACTATATATTGAAGAAAAACAGAACTGGGGTTGTGGCCAAAAAATGTCATACACATCAAACAAGCATAATATTGAATTTGATAAAATATTAATCAAATAAATTGTCAGCATTTCAGGATTTTTTTTTTTTTGCAAAAAAGCCCAAACTTAATGAAATATTTTATATATATGATCCATGAGAAATGCAGGGTGAACATCAAAGACTAAGAAAAAGGATTCAATAAGGAAAAACTTTATAATTTTCTTTCTTTCTTTTTTTTTTGATGAGGCAATTGGGGTTAAATGACTTGACTAGGGTCACACAGACAGGATGTATTAAGTGTCTGATAACAGATTTTAACTCAGGTCCTCCTGACTTCAAGGCTGGTGCTCTATCCCCTGAGCCACCTAGCTGCTCAAAGGTTTATATTTTCCATGTGGAAATGTAAAACATAGATCTAATATTGTTATTAGTAACCGGATGGTTCAAAAGAAATTTTGAAATATATTTGAGTATGATATCATTCTAAAAAGCAAAACCATAAAGGAAAAGATAAAAAGAGCAATGAATACTATATGAATGAGATGAGAGAGGAAAAACTTTGACATTTGTGTATATATCTGTATATATCTGTGTATTTGTGACTATCTGCAATTAATTGTAGCCTTCTTGGAATAGTAGAGGGATGAAACAGGGGAAAAAAGAGGGGAAAATTGAGTAAAGTAAAAAGTATACAGCAGAGAACCAAAAAAAAAAAGCCTACAAGGAAGCAAAGAAAAAAGGGGCAGCTCTGAACACCATATGTAGTATTTATTACATATATTTTCTTGAAATGAAAATTTATAGATTTATATTTTGAATCCTCTATGATGTACTGCTATGCCCCTGGCAAAGTTGTGTGTGTGTGTGTGTGTTTCCCATTTTGTATTTAAATTTTAAATAAATAAGAAAAGAAAAAGAATTGGGTCCAAAATAGTAGTCTTATTGCAATTTCCTTAATCATTCAATGGATGAATTCATTTAAAAAAACCCAGAAATAGGTAACTGCCCTGTTATTGATATATAAAAGTATTCATCAGACATTCAAATAGTTGAAATATCATATCACTTTGCTATCATTTCTGTCTGCTAGTTGGGGATCTATTGCAAAGAGCTCTCCATTCTTATTTTTGAGAAATCCAAATCACTTTTTTACATAGAAAATTAATATTAATTTAGAATTGCTTGAGGTTGGGGCAGCTAGGTGGCACAGTGGATAGAGCACCAGCCCTGAAGTCAGGAGGACCTGAGTTCAAATCTGGTCTCAGACACTTAACATTCCCTAGCTATGTGACCCTGGGCAAGTCACTTAACCTCAATTGCCTCAGCAAAAAGAAAAAAAAAAAGAATTGCTTGAGGTCAGTAAAAAGGTGAAAGAAAATTAATAAAACTATCATACTGATCATTTCCTACCACTTAGTAGTAGATGTTTACTTAGTTTTTTTTTTAATGATGAACAGTAACAGCAGAAAAAATAATACCACATAATTTATGTGTCCTAATATAATTTTATATGTATCTATCTGTAGTATGATTGTATATATGTGTGTTCTTTCATGTTGGTGCATATGTATATATACCTACTTATCTCTATCTATATACATCCATCCGTGTATATATATACTTCCTTGATCATTTATTTATTCATTCATTAACTTATTGATTCAATCATTTATTTACTTATCTGTTTGACTATGTCTTTCTTTATCTATTTGTTTGTTTGTATGTATATATATATCCATAAGATCTCAGGAAAAAGGAGATGAAGATGTGATTCTTTAGTTTTGCTTCTCAAATTTAGTCTCCACCAACTTAATGTGCAATACAGAGACCGATAGTCTTGCTTCAAGTTGTGCAGCTCCTTAAATGGCTAATGGGAATTGTTTCACCAGCAAAATGGCTTGAGAAGATGGCAGCATCAAAATCATTCAAACAATATTTATTTATTAAGCACCTATTTGTCAAGAACTATGCTAAGCCTTAAGGATATAGAAAGGGACCAAAACAAAATAACAAAAAAAGTATCTGCCCTCAAAGAAATTACATCCTAATGGGTATGGGGACAAAAATCATCTGAATGACTAAGAGAAAAATGTAGGTAAAGCTCTGAGCCAAAACATTTTATTAAAGGGAATTCCAAATTCCCTTTAAAGACAAAATTTAAGTGGGGATTGTCAACAAATTCACTTTCTAATGGGGGAGACAATATAGAAACATAGGATGTTCAGGAAAGATTAATACCTTTAGTTATGAATGCTTGTTGAATTCTTTCAGGTCTGCTTTAATGAAGTGAACCTCAATCCTTCCTCATGATCTGAGATGCCCCCTCCTTGTGGATCACATTTTTTATAGTGCCAGACATCTAGACACTCAAGAAGGCCTATATCAAATAAAGATTAATTTCATCTATTGCCATATGACATATAAGCTAAAGTAGACAAAATAATATGTCAGCAGGGTCACAGTAGGGAGAAGCAGGAGGCATATTCCTTGAAGTGGTCAAAATGTGGATGGGCTCTTCCTTAAGTTGGACTGGAGGAGATGGTACAAGTTATACATATGCTCCAAGAACATATCTTGATATGGAAGGAGACTTTTTATATTCTGCTACTAGCCATACTTGTTCTGGTCTTGGGAAGTGAACAAAACAGGAGAGAGATATCTGTGAAAGCATTCCTCCAACTATGCAAATAAGTTCTATAGTTGATAAACAAGCCTTAAAGTTTGAAGCCTATTTGAAGGTCCTCCTATTAAAATCTAAATTCTTATATAATTTATACTGAATTTGATTAATATATTGCTTATGTTCATATTTATTCTTAACTAATAGATAATAATAATAATTGATAACTACTTATAATTTAATTGGGGATCATCAACAAATTCACTTTCTAATGGGGAAGACAACATACAAACATAGGATGTTTAGAAAAGATTAACACCTTTAGTTTTGAGTGCTTGTTGAACTCTTTCAAGTCTGCTTATCCACTTTTGATGTTCACCTGATACTCAACTCTCACCTGTACTTTCATCAGTCCTTGTGGCCATGGGATCTACATTCTCCTAAAATTAGTAAACTAAGAGAGATTTCTTAAAATAAATAAAGTTTGCCTAAAAACTCCACCACTTATAAAACTGATAAAATTACAAAATAAGTCAGAGATACCTTATTGGATCTTTACCTGAGCAAGTATCTTTTCTGTAATACACCTGACATGTAGTTAGCTGGAACTCACAAGAAACTCTTTAGTAGAAGGAAACCTAATATTTCCCATATTGCCTCCCAAAATATGATGTAGTGAGATTAAATAGCATTTTCCTCCATATCTACATATCCTGATCATCAAGTATCTGGTTTTTACCTCAAGGTTCTATTAATATGGTTTCTCTGTAACCAAAAACTTACCTTTAATTTGACCTTTAATACTATGAGCAAAATTGAAATACTTAAAAAAAAAAAAAAGCTTGCCTACTTGAAATCTGTCTTTTGTTATACTTTTTTTTAAAGAGTAGATTTATCTATCTGTCTGTCTGTCTGTCTGTCTATCTGTCTGTCTGTCTAGCTAGCTAGCTAGCTATATTTGACATTATCTAATTCTTTTGACCAGGATTTGTGTAAATCATTCCAGGGAAATGGAACAAAGCATATCCATTTATTGAAAAGAACTGAAGAAGACCAACATATCCTTGCATTTTGCATTGATAGTAAAATATTATGGGGATAGTTGAGTTATGTGCATTCTTTGTCTTTGCTTTCTTAGATTTTGCACCCTTTCCCCCTAAACATTCTATTTGTATCTGAATATCCTACAAAGTTTATATTTAAAATTTCATGGTTGTGTTTAATTTAATTATTTGATGTGTATTTACAAATATTCTCATAGTTAAATTGTTTTCTCTTAAAATAATATTTTAATTTTATATCACCCTTTTCCCCCAATATGTCTCTCTGCTTCGCTCCTCAAAAACCATCCCTTGTGTCAAAGGTTTTTCTTAAGTTAAAAAAAAAAAATAGTTCAGCTAAATGAGTCAACACATCTACTATGTCTCATAGTATGTTTAGTACTTCACACTTATAGTGTCTTCCTGTAAAGAAGGAAGAGAGATGTATTTTCTATAACATTTTTCCTGGGCCAAACTCAGTTTTCATAATTATTCCAGCTAGTTCTTTTTCTTTTTTCCTTTCTTTTTTGACTAGATAAAAAAAGGACTATCTTTAAATGTTGCTTCAATCCAACTGAGACGCAAGATTTGAAAAAAATCACTGTATCCAGGGCCACAACCAGTCACTTTGCTCTATATCTTAGCTCTGGATTCAGATGGCTCCAGAAGAGAGATACTCACGACTGCCAGCCCCACTAACTTAAATCCAATTCATTTGTAAATCATGGCATTACCTTCCTTATGTCACGGTCCTCATCAAGGATAAAAGATAAACAACTATAAAGAATGCAGTTTAAGCTTTTTTTGTTTGTTTGTTTGTTTTCATTTTTCTTGTAGCCATGTACATTATTTACCTGGTTCTGATTAATTCATTCAATTCTTATAGTTCTTTTCAATCTTCTCTAAATTCTTCACATTCAATATTGGTGATAGCATAATAAAACCTCATTACATCCATACACCAAAATTTGTTTAGTTATTACCCATTGGTAGGACATCTATTTTGTTACCAATCATATGACACCACATAAAGTACTGCTAGCTGTGAATATGTGAAAAGAAATTTGCATTTACTCTATTTTAACTTGCCCAGTTGGAAATCTTGACTCTCATCCTTTCCTGTTAATTTTCCTAGCATGCCCAACATTTCCCCTTTCCTCAATTTCTCAAGAAGCCGTTTTCCTGACTTAGAACAGAAGATTTTTTTTAAAAAACTACTTCTCAAGCTTCTAGAAATTGCAAAGACTAATCCACTTATGTCTTATAGCACTTTCATTTCTTATCATCTGCCTGGTTTTCTCCCACCCTAAATCTCCTGAAAAAAAAAATAAACAAAATAAGTTTCCTCATTTCTTCACTGAACTATTCCTTCAGATTTTACTCAGTAAGCATTTCTTAAGCCTCTACTCCCTATTTAAATTACTATGGCCTTTTTTGGATCTTCATTATAATAGGTCCATTTCTTTCCTCAAATACCACCTTCTCTCCCGTACAGGTCTTCATCACCTCAAATCAGAACTATTGTAATAACCTGATCATTGAATTTTCTGCCTTAATCTCTACCTTATCCAGTATATCTCTGGACTTTTATCTTCCTAAAACACAGATCTCACTATGTTATTCCCTTTCAGTTATAATGACTCTCTAGTCAATGGCTTTCTATAACCTCTGTGATCAGATATAAATTCCTCTTTTTGAAATTCAAAATGTAACCTGATTCCCTCCATTTTCTTGTCTATTTATAATTTCCCATATTCTGTAATGTAATGGTATTGACCTTCTTGCTGTTTCTTGCTTAAGAAAATCTATCTTCCAACTGTGCATTTTTGCTGGTTGTCTCTCATGCTTAAAATTCTCTTCACCTTATATCTGTTTCCTGTATTCTATGACTTCCTTCACGTTCCAAAATTCACTTTGTACAAAAAGCTCTTCCTGATACCCATTAATATTTATATCTTTCCACTATTCCTTACCCATATTTTCCCCTTCATTTATCTTGTTTGCACATCATTGTTTTCATGTTGTCTCCCTATTAGAAAAGAGCTAATAGATGCCATGTTTTCTTCCTTCATATTTCTAGTATTTAATATAGCACCTGGAATATAGTAGTCATGAAATAAATTCTAATTAACTTGAATTGTTAACTAGAAAAAGGAAAAGAATAAGAAGGGACTGAAAAGGCCAAATAAAAGTAATTGATTTCTTATGAAATATTTTTTCAGAATATAACCAATATTGTAATAAGAAAATAATCTTTGTTGAAATAGAAATTGGAATTAGGACTACAATTATGTTCATTTTAAAACTGAGGAATTTGTTGCAGTTTCAACTTTGTATATCCATAAGCAAAGTCAATTTATAGCACTCATCAATAATATTGCATTTTTTTAAACTTTGGGGAAAATATTAAATATTATATAAAGATGAAGCATAATTAATACTACTGAGGAGGGAATCTATGGGTTTCTCTATACCTTCTACTTTTGGAACTTCTTAAGGATGCGCAAACGAATCTGCTTGGTCTTGACACTATATACAATCGGGTTCATGAATGGAGGAACAAGAAGGTAGACATTTGCCATCAACACATGTACTATTGGGGAGGCATTCTGTCCATAGCGACGAATCATGGATAACCCAATCATGGGTGTGTAAAAAGTGAGCACAGCACATATGTGAGAAATGCAGGTGTTGAGGGCTTTAACACGCTCTGATTTAGAAGCAATGCTCAGCACTGTGACCAGAATGAGTATATAGGAGAGAAGAAGCAGTACTGAGTCTAGCCCCATGGAGAAGATGACCACCATGAGACCATAGATGCTGCTAATCCTCCTACTGGATACTGTCATCTTAATGAGATCCTGGTGCAGACAAAAGGAGTAGGAGAGGACATTGATGGATTGGTATTGCAGCATTTTCAAGAGGAAGGAGCCAGGAAAGACTAAAGTCAGTGCCCTTCCAGCAATGGCCAGCCCAATCCCAATAATTACCCCATTGGTGAGGATGGTTGAATAGCGCAGGGGCTCACGAATGGCCACAAAACGATCAAATGCCATGGCCAGCAACACAGCGGACTCTATGATGGAGAACATATGGATGAAGTGCATCTGGATCAAGCAGGCATTGAAGGGGATTTCCCGGGCATGGAACCAGAAAACACTGAGCATAGTAGGCAATGTAGTGGTAGATAGACCCAGATCTGTCAGAGCCAACATTGACAAAAAGTAATACATAGGCTGGTGGAGTGAAGTATCTGTCCGAATAATGAAGAGAATGGTGGAATTTCCTGCAATGGAAATAATGTAGACCAGGCAGATGGGGATGGAGATCAAACCATACATAGCCTCCAACCCTGGGAAACCTGTTAAAAGAAACCGAGGATAGAGGGCAGAGGAATTGAAGACAGACATGATGCTCACTGGGATGGATTCCTTCCCTGTAATGAAAAAGCAAATATTACAGTTTATTCACTGATCCTCAGTGAGTAAAGTGATCAATTAGATCATAATTATCATCACCACTTATCATTATTATCATGTGTGGGACAATAAGATCCTAACTAAAAATTGACTGCTCAGAGTTCTCCAGGTACAAATGGAAAGTTTCTTTATTCTGTTCTTTATTCAAGAATCTGGAAGGTCCTTCCCCCAAAGGAGCTTGGGCAGGGAGGCCAATTTACATAAGTAGGTAACATGATTATATAGTGGAACAGAAACACCCTTTCCTTTAACCCACCCAAGCCCTTGGTTGAAGTCATTGGCCAACTCAATATTTGTCTTTGGTATGCAGGTGAGCCTTTGTGGCACCAGGGTCTTAGTTAAGCAATAAATGTTTCTAATACTTTTGCTGGGTATTTTATTAAGAAAAGGGATCAATTAAGCAATAGGGTTAAATATTCCTAAACTACTAAACCATTCATCAAGGTAATTTGGTCTGTTTTCAGGCATTACCTCTTATGAGAAGCAGTTGAACAAGGGGTCAAAAGGGTTATCTCAAACATTTCTACTGGAAGAACAAATCTTTTCCTTCTCCCAGAGCTCAATAATTAGAGCCTGAACTACCCAAGGTTATTATTCTGAGAAGTCTTCAATTTCTGATTTCATTCAATCATCAACATCATGATCAATAGCGTCAAATATCTCTATTTCCCCACCTGTAGTTCTCTCTCACACTTTTTTTCTCCCTCTGTCTCTCTCTGTCTCTGTCTCTGTCTTTCTCTCTTTCTCTGACTCTATAGAGATATGTGTATGTATGTTTATGTATAGATATATGTTTGTATACACAAACACACATATAGACAGAGGCAGAGAGACAGAGTATCTATATCTAGTGGGATATTTATATCTTTATGTAATCTATTTTTCTATCTATATTTTGTTGTTCAGTTGTTTTCAGTAATGGCTGACTCTTCATGACCCCATTTAGGATTTTCTTAGCAACAATATTGGATCAGTTTGTCATTTCCTTTTCTAGCTCATTTTATAGAAGGGAAACTGGCAAACAGGATTAAGTGTTTACTCAGAGTCACATAGCTAATGACTTTCTAAGGCTAGATTTGAATTTAGGAAGATACATCTTGACTTCAGGCCCTTCCCTCTATACCTTGTGCTACTTAGGTGCCATCTATTTATATGTATCTATATACACATATCTATCTATATATACAGTTTCTATATATCTAAATAGAGAGATATATAATAATGTAGCACATTGCTAGACATTATGTAGTATAGATGATACTAGTTGTGGAGATGAGACATTAGTAAATGAAATGTTTAGAGGAAAACTTTTCAGTTCATCCTCCTCTTCTTGTCATTGCTTTAGAGAGAGGAGGAAAATGTCCCAGAAAGATAATTATGGATGTCACAGACAATAAAACTTGGAGTTGGTATCAGCACAATAAAAAAATAACCCATAGCAATTTAAATCCATTTATGTTGTGATTCTAATTCACTCCTTATAGCTCATAGTCAGACAAGGCTAATGGCTAAATTGTCACAGTATAGGGATTAGGTGCTAATTTGTTATTAAAAGCAGTGCATCCTGGTTTCTGTACTTTTGAGTAAAGCACTTCATCTTTCTGGACCACACTTTCTTTATCACTAAAATGAGGGGAGTGAATTATTTGATATCTAACTACTTTCCAACTCATATACTTGTGTTTAAATTAATATTCCTAAGATTTCTATTCTCACAGGTTTACTCCCTGACTCTCTGAAAATCAGGAGTCCTGTATAGAGGCAAACTAAGTATTTCTATAGTTGCAAAATTTCCTTAGTGTATGTGATCTAATTCTAATTTTTTTTTCACTTTTAAAATTGACCACAGTAATCCTATTGTATTTTCTCTCTCACCCACCAAAATATAACTGATCATGACAAAATCATCTTTGTTCAAACTCTATCTCTATTGCATTCTGACTTTTTGGACCTGAGTAAGTTAGTTAATATCTCATTGACCCCCCCTCCCCAACAACTCTCTACAACTATAGATTGCAGATCAGTTGTAGATATATATTTGATAAAAGCAATTTTCTTACTGGGAATTATCTACATCAATGAAATTGCTAGTGTGATTAAATATACAGAAATTCAACTCTTCTCATCTACCCATCCCAACAATTTGTCACCAATATTAGTGAAATTCTAAGACTGTCTTCTGTAAGCTAGTATCCCATTTCTACCTTGAAATTATGGATATGCTGGTAAATGTTTTACAGCTGGTTCTCCAAAAAAGAGAAATTATGATAAAAATACATGAGACATTTTAAAGTTGAATCTACATGATTAACTTTTTCTTCTTCACTTTGATAAATCTAAACAATCAAGAAAAGAAGAAATCAGGCTTTGATTTAGTGTTTGCTAAATTTTAAGTTCTAAATTTTTACACAAATAACTCAGCTCCAGAACACTTACACTAAAGTCATAAATAAAGGTAATTCAGATTATTGATTAGACTTCCCTTTATGTATTTACATACTCCCTTCTTTATTTTTGTATGGTATTGTATGGAAGTGTGCTCACCTCTACCTTCAGAAAATCTGATTTGCCTCAATTTAGGACAATAACTTTTGTTCAAGATGCTGTTCATTTTTCAGAGAATCACACCAGTTCACAACTGAAAAGAACTTTAAATGGTATTTAATCCAATAGATTTCTAAATGGAAAGTACTTATAAAACATATTTAAAAAGTGGAACACTAAATGGAAGACCTTCAGCGATTGAGAAATTACTATCCTCCAGGGTAGTTTACTCTAACTTCAGACATATTGTTCCTTAGATTAAAAATGTGCACAATAAGTAGAACTAACAGAGTGTTCTTAAGTTAGGCAAGGTGATAATCATGAGACAACCCCTCTACTCTTTCCTAATAAGTACAAGTAACCTGATTTAAAACCATGTCCTTGAGTGAATGAAAAAAAAAAAAAAAAAAAAAAAAAAGCAAAACCTAAAACAAAACAAAACTGGGTACATGTGATTTACCAGGATATTGACTGATTTTTAAAAACTAATGGCAAAAGTGGAAAGTCCTGTAGCACTAGAGAAGGGGAAATGTTCACATTTTCAAAGGAGTTAAATAGTGGAGTCTGTAAAGTATAGCCAAAAAGTCTGATTTCAAAACCTATCCAAATTCGAGAACTCTTTAAAGAAATAATAAATGAATAGAGCAAGAATGAGTATACCAGCACAAAATGATACATACCCTTTTTTCAGAACTTCTTTGGATTAGGTGTCCCAAAGCAAGTGACCTCAGACCTAGATTCTATATTAGTGGATTCTAAAGATCAGGAAACCACAGGGTTATCTATAAATGGACATGACAGACATTTATTTTCAGAGCAGATGTATCAGTTTAGAACTTTGATCAAATGCATGAAGAAACCCCCCCAAATCTTCATGTGTAGCATTATTGCTTATGGAATCTACAGGAATTGAAAATTCTAGTCTGCCTGTCCCTACTCAGAACATTCATATAATTGCTGGTTGGAAGTTCATCTTTAGTAGTGGGACATTATACATAATAAAAAACATGTTTTGTCCTTTATCACAACTTTCCTTTTTCTAGAATCTGATTATTCCTTCATAGACTAGACAATATATTTCCTCACTTCCTTCAAATGTCAGCTAAAGTCTCAACTTCTGCAAAGAAGCCTTCCCTGGTTCTCACTCATCTTTATGACTTCTTTTCTATTGATGATCCCCAATTTATCCTTTCTTTCTTTTTTTTTTAATTTATCCTTTCTTTATCTTGATGGAGAATGCTTGCTTGCAAGTTGTCTATCTCATTATACTGTGAATTCTTGTAAGCAAGACTATTTTTTGCTTTTCTCTGTATCCCCAGTATTTAATATAGTGACTGGAGGTGGTTGAAAACTTCTTGTGATGACTTCTGATGAGAAGTTTGGCTTAGCACATTAGTAAATAAAATTATGAAATTATAAGAACAATATGGTGCAAAGGAATGACTACTTGATGGGTTGGCTGAACATGTGGTTGTTAATAATTTAATTTGTGTGACCTCACAATTACCTGTGAAGCCTACTTTAATCTTCTGTGAAATTAAATGATTTGGGGGAAGCTAGGTGGTTGATATAGCACTGGCCCTGAAGTCAGCAAGGCTTGAGTTCAAATGTGACCTTACACACATACTAGCCAAGTGACACTGAGGAAGTCATTTAAAGCAAATTGCCTCTTAAAAAAAACCAAAACACTAGAATTGGTTGATTTTCTCAAATGATCTCTGAGGTCCTTTCCAACTTTGTTATTCTATGGTTCTACACAATTCCATATACAATTTCTTTTTCTTTCAAACCTATTTTCTGCATTCTCCCCAGTTATCTTATTGTTACAGTCATTCTCAACAACCTGTCTTTACTCGGGTGAATTCCAAAACATCTTTCCTCTCTCAAGATATATTTTATTCCTATTGATCCTTTAAAAATCAGATGATCCAGAGCACCAGCCCTGAAGTCAGGAGGACCTGAGTTCAAATCTGGTCTCAGACACTTAACATTCCCTAGCTGTGTGACTCTGGGCAAGTCACTTAACCTCAATTGCTTCAGCAAAAAGCTAAAAGAAAAAAAAATCAGATGATGCTTTAAAGTCATGTCGATTTTACAAAATCTTTTTCATAACACTCCTGCTCACATTAATCTCTTTTATATGTAACCTCCTCTTGGTACTTCCCTGTCACCCCTTACTCTGACATTAACTAATGATTTTTAATTCTTCATTCTTTTATTCATTCATTCATGTTATAGTGTCACCCTACCTTGCCCCCCATAAGAAGTATACTGTGTACAGTAAGGTGATAAAATGAATATAATCTTACTACCAAAATTATAATCATACCATTGCTTATAGCCACTCAACTACCTTAAGATCTAAGGTGGCAAAAGAAAGCAGGAAAGAATGATTTAATTGTAATCATTATTCTTAAATAAAGTGAAGGTCCATACTGAGGAAAAGGACTTTTGAACTAAAAAGGACTATTGAATAGGAGAGTCTAAACTGTTCCTTTTTCCTTCCTGGAAGTTATAGACCTCAGACCCGAGGCACTAACTGACCTCTAAAGAAAGCCAGTTGAGAGAGAGAGAGAGAGAGAGAGAGAGAGAGAGAGAGAGAGAGAGAG
>JAJPUD010001018.1:207499-256154 GCA_023553655.1 Myrmecobius fasciatus | reverse complement strand
GAAAGAAAGAAAGAAAGAAAGAAAGAAAGAAAGAAAGAAAGAAAGAAGGAAGGAAAGAAGGAAAGAAAGAAAGAAAAAGAAAGAGAAAAAGAAAGAGAGGAAGGAAGGAAAGAAGGAAGGAAGGAAGAAAGGAAGGAAGGAAGGAGGCCAGCAGGGAGGGAGGGATAGAGGAAGGAAGGAAGAAACAAAGAAAAGGAAGAAAGGAAGGAAAAAAGAGAGGGAGGGAGGCAAGACAAGGAAAGAAGGGAAAAAGGGAGGAAGGAAAGAAATAACAAAGCAAGGAAGAGAAAGACTTTGATAAAACAGGAATATTTCAAGGGATTGTCTTTTAAAGAAATGAAGAATCTGACTTCTGTCATTTATGAAAGCTAAAACCATCACCACCCCTGCCAATTAACATATGTGTGTCCCAGCCTCTTGTTTTTTTTTATATTTATAACAAAAAAGTAACAGGTTCAGGAATGGGGTTGTGAGATAGACAAAACATTTTTTATGGAAGGGCTTGAGATTCTGGAGTACTAGACACAGAGTTAAATAAGGTCTGGGAGGTTTTGTAAGAATCATAGACTCAGAGCATCAAATATCTAGAAAAAAAAAGAATTTGTTCTTTCATTTTAAAGCTGAGGTAACTGAAGGTTATAGAGGCTAAGTTGTATGAATTCACATAGGTATCAAGCATAAAAGGCAGTATTCAAACCCAAGTCCTTGGATCCCAGAAGTGATAGAGAGAATAGAACATAGTTACTAGAGTCAGGAAGACCTGAATTTTAATTTGGTGCCAGACAATTACTAACTGTGTGACCTTAGTCACATAATATCTGTCTGCCTCAATTTCTTCACCTATAAAGTGATTTCCCAAGGTTCTTGTGAGGAGATAATAAAAGAATGAAAAGTACTTCTCACTTTTATAATATGTGTCACATAGAATTGCTTAATAAAATGTTTGCTCCCTTCCCCTTTCTTCTTATTCTCTTTGGTCTTTTCTCCTGTGACACTGAATGGGACTGAGAAAACTGTCTTTCATTTATAGAATCTTATTATAACACTGGGACACAATATGTAGGTTGACCCCTAAAATGCTGGACTTGGACATGAGTTTAAATTCTGCTACTGGCTGTTACTACCACTGATACTTTGGATAAGCTTCTTAAGCTCACTGAAATGGAGTTTCCACATTTGTAAAATGATATGCTTTGATTAGAAAATCTCTGAAGTCCTCAAACTTCTAAATTTATCATCTATGATCTTATAATCCTCTATTATACATATGTATTCTCACTTTTACAGTGACCTTGTACCTGCTAAACAGATATAACATTGACAGAACTGTCTTAAACTCTCTGTTTTTGTCAATCTTTCTCTCTCTATTGCTCTTTCTGTCTCTGTATTATATTTCTGTTTGTTTCTGTTTGCTTTCTGTTCTTGTTTCTCTGTCTTTCATTCTCTATTGCTGTTTGTCACTATTTTTCTCTGATGTGTTTGTCTTTCTGTTTCTGTCTTTGTGTCTCTTTTTGCCTGTCTCTGTTTCTCAGTCTCTATCTTTCTGTGTCTCTGTCTCTGTCTCTGTCTTTCTGCCTTGCTCTCTTTCTGCCTCCCCATCTCTGTCTTTGTCTCTGTCTCTCCTCTCTATGTGTGTCTTTCTGTCTCTCTGTTTCTCTTCCTTAGCTCTCTCTTTTTTCTGTCT
Organism: Myrmecobius fasciatus; assembly: GCA_023553655.1. Taxonomy (NCBI): domain Eukaryota; kingdom Metazoa; phylum Chordata; class Mammalia; order Dasyuromorphia; family Myrmecobiidae; genus Myrmecobius; species Myrmecobius fasciatus. Next base: position 254,470 of record JAJPUD010001018.1, on the reverse strand, counting down.
CTGCCTCTCTATCTCTGTTTTTTTTTTCTGTGCCTGTCTCTATCTCTCAATTTCTTTGTTTACCAAAAGTGACTGTGATACATAACAATTTCTCAGGTTTGATAGTATGATTCAGATTAAAATATGAAATCCTACATTCAATTTTGGGCAACACATTTTAGGAGGGATATTGATAATATAAAGAAGGATCTGAATAATGGAAGGAATCTAAAGACTGATGGGAGGAAGGAAGGGTACAATGGGGCTTTCTTTTCTTCTCTTGACTTTGCAAGGAAGCTAGGAAAGAATGATGGCTCTCCTTGAGCTATCATTGTTCTGACCAATGACCACAGTATCTTCTTTTTCACTCTTCTATTTCTTTGACAATATCATTTATATAATTTGGATCGAGTTTCTTTATAAATAAGTAATAGGTTCCAGAATGGATAAAATAGCTTCACTAACAAGATGATGAACCTACAAAGCATACCTAAGAAAAAAAATATATACTTATATAGATTCATTTATTTTAAGTAAAATAAAATGAAAAATTGAAATCATAGTATTAGTCTCCTGAATGCAATAGAAATTATTTAATTTCCTCAGTTTGGTGTTGCTTATGACAGTTCAAATTGAGGCAACTTAGAAGCTTTACTGTATTTAATGAGACCTTAGAACTCTTCTCAGTAGGATTATACAAACATTATATTATATAAAAATTATATAAACAGGATTATACAAAATTGTGTGGTTGTTCTGCTTTGGCCAGAAATCCTGAGGATTTTCCCTCCCAAATTTTATTTATTTTATTTTATTTATATAAAATAATTCACTCTAAATAACATTTAAAAATTGTAAAATTGTAAAATACTTTCCCCAGAACAAACTTGTGAACTAGTGAAAGTACTAACTGAATTTTATAATAAGGTAACTGAACCTCAGAGAGGCTAATTGTTTTTTTCCTTAATCCAAAACTAGTAAATGTCTAAGGTGAGATTCAGGCTCATTAGATATGCTAGCTATATCAATGATGATGATGATGATGGTGATGATAATAGAAATATATTTTTTTCAGAGAGTATATTGAAATCTATTTGTGGTTAGATTGTAAGAAGGAAAGTGTCATTTTTCCCACTTCAAATAATACTCATTGTGAGAACTCATTTTATTAAAGAAGAGCAGATATATTGAACACAAGGAACTTGGAGGCAAAATCTCAGTTCAAGTTTCCCCTCAGACTGACTCAATGACTAAAAATATCCAAGTTACCATGTGCCTTGGGCAATCACTTATGCTTATTTACTAAGTAAAAGACCAATTATGAAGTCATTGAATTTTTCAAGAGTATCTCAAATCTGTTTATGATAAGGAAATCATAGGACCACAGCTTTAGAATTGGAAGGTGATCAAGAAAGAAACTAATCTAGTTCAAGCCCTCATTTAAAACAGAGAGAAATTGGGATACCAAAAACAAAAAACAAAAACAAAAAAACAAAACAAAACAAAAAAAAGTTCCAAATCCATAAACAAAGACAACAACAAAAATAAAAACCACTTGTTTTAAGTCAAATAAAACTTACATACTTAAATACTTATGGCTCCCTTACTGAACCTTTGTATTTCCTATGAATATTTTGTAGAAAAGTCACATTTTAAGTGTTTTATCTAATTATTAAAGATGTATGTGATCATTAGTAATGAGGAAAGCAAATAAATACAGCAAAACAAAAGGAAAGTTGGATTACTATTGAGAAGAATTAATGTTTGTGTGTGTGTGTGTGTGTGTGTGTGTGTGTGTGTGTGTGTATGGAAGATCCAGTTTATCTGTGAACTATGTGAAAGAAATCTTTCCTTTTCTCAACATTGGACAGGCAACATGATTCAGTTAGACAAATATTGAATTTTAATTTGAATCCTGCTTCTGTCATTTACTACTTTTATGATTTTGGAAAAGCCATTTAATCTCTGTGGGACTCATTCTTCCCCCCCCCCCCATCTTTACAACAAGGTAGTTGGAATTGATGATCTTTTGTAGCTTTAAAGTTAGGAGCCTATGAACCTGTGACAATGATGATGTCTTCCCATCCTCTGGGACCCCTTAGTAATGCATCATTGCATGTATTTGGAAAAATAGGATATTATTAAAAATATAAAACAAAATAATCCCTACCTTACCAGGCTATCTCCTTATTCACTTTCTGTTCCAGGTGAAGGAATAGGACAAATATTACATTTTCCTGCTCTGTGTTTTTGCACAGGCTGTGCTCCAATGCTTGGAATGTTCTCCCTAGTAGTAATCTGCACCCCTTAGAAATTCTAAATTTTCTAGGCTCACTCAAATATTCGAACAATAAGAAAGATTTCCTAATTGTTTGACTCACTACTCATTATATTTTTATTTATTTTTTGCAAATATTTAGTTGAAAGTAAGTTCCTAAGAAAGGAATTTGTGAGCAAATGTACTAAAGTACATTATCGAATGCAAAATGGATAATTTTAATTATGTTAAGTTAAAAAAGTTTTTATACAAATAAAACCAATGCAAACAAGATTAGAAGGGAAGCAGTAAACTGGGGCAGAAAATTACATTCAAGGTTCTGACAAAGGCTTCCTTTCTAAAATATGTAGAGAATCGACTCAAATTTATAAGAATATAAGCCATTCTCCCATTGATAAATGATCAAAGGATATAAACAGAAATTTTTCTTTTCTTTTTTAAAGTTTTTTATTTTCAAAACATATGCATGGATAATTTGACAACCTTGACCCTTGCCATAGCCTTGTGTTTTAGATTTTTTTCTCCTTTCCCTCACCCCCTCCCCTAGATGGCAAGCAATTCAATATATGTTAAACATGTTAAAATATATGTTAAATCCAAAATGTATAAACATATTTATATAATTCTCTTGCCGCACAAGAAAAATCAGATAAAAAAAAAGAAAGTAAATTAGTAAGAAAACAAAATGCAAGCAAACAGCAACAAAGAGTGAGAATGTTATAATGTGATCCACATACATTTTCCACAGTCCTCTCTCTGGGTGTAGATGGCTCTCTTCATCACAAGATCGTTGGAACTAGAATCAATCATCTCATTGTTGGAAAGAGTCATCTTCATCAGAATTGATCATCTTATAATATTGATATTGCCATGTACAATGATTTTCTGGTTCTGCTCATTTCACTTAGCAACAGTTCATGTAAGTCTTTCCAGGCCTCTCTAAAATCATCCTCCTGATCAATAAACAGAAAATTTTCAAATGAAAATATTACAACCATTTCTAGTCATATGAAAAAATGCTCCAAAAAATTAAGACAAATCTGAGGTACCATTACACACCTGTCATATTTACTAAGATGACAGGAAAAGATAATGATGAATGTTGGAGGCAATGTGGGAAAACTGGGACAAGCAATACATTATTGGTAGCATTGTGAATTGATCCAACCATTCTGGAGAGCAATATGGAATATGTCCAAAGAGTTATCAAATCGTGTATACCCTTTGATCCAATAGTGCCTCTCCTGGGCCTATATCCTCAAGAGATAATAAAAAAAGGGGAAAAGGCCCCATATGTATAAAAATATTTGTAGCAGCCATTTTTGTAGTGGCAAGGAATTGAAAACTGAGTGGATGCCCATCAGTTGGGGAATAGCTGAATATTATGGAATGTTTTTGTATGTTAAGGAATATTATTGTTCTCTCCCTTTTATTATTAAAGATTTTTGTTTTCCAATTTGGAGCTATGCTCAAAAAGTTATCAAACTGTGCATACCCTTTGACCCAGCAGCATTTCTATTGGGCTTATATCCCAAAGAAATCATAAAGGAAGGAAAAGGCCCCACATGTGCAAGAATGTTTGTGGCAGCCCTTTTTGTAGTGGCTAGAAACTGGAAATTGAATAGATGCCCTTCAATTGGAGAATGGCTGAATAAATTATGGTATATGAATGTTATGGAATATTATTGTTCTGTAAGAAATGACCAGCAAGATGATTTCAGAAAGGCCTGGAGAGACTTACATGAACTGATGCTGAGTGAAATGAGCAGAACCAGGAGATCATTATACATGGCAACAACAATACCATATGACGATCAATTCTGATGGACATGGCTCTCTTCAACAATGAAATGTTTCAAACCACCTCCAATTGTTCACTGAAGAAAGCCATATACACCCAGAGAGAGGGATGCGAAATGTGGACCACAACATAACATTCTCATACTCCTTGATTGATGTTTGCTTACATTGTGTTTCCTTTATCTGATATATCGTTTGTGTAGATAAGATTTTTCTTGCACACCAATGATAAGTTTGGAAATATGTATACATATATTCGATTTGCCAATATTTTAACATAATTAACATGTAGTGGATATCCTGCCATCTAGGGGAGGGGTGGGGAGTTGGGGGGAAAATTTGTAACGGAAAGCTATGTAAGGGTTATTGTTGAAGAATTACCCACACATATGTTATGCAAATAAAATAAAAAATTAAAAAAAAAGATTTTTGTTTTCAATATATATATGCATATATATATATATACATATATATATATATATATATAGCTAATTTTCACCATACACTCTTGCAAAATTTTGAGTTCCAATTTTTTCCTTTCATTCTCCCCAAACCTTCTCCTAGATGGCAAATAATACAGTATATGTTAAACATGTGCAATTCTTCTATAAATATTTCCACAATTTCACTGCACAAGAAAAATTGGATCAAAAAGAGGGAAATGAGAAAGAAAAGACCATTAAAACAAACAACAACAAAAAGAGTGAAAATACTATGTTGTGATCCATACTTAAGTACCCACAGTCTTTTTTTTTTTTTTTTTTTGCTTTTTGCTGAGGCAATTGGGGTTAAGTGACTTGCCCAGGGTCACACAGCTAGGAAGTGTCTGAGACCAGATTTGAACTCAGGTCCTCCTGACTTCAGGGCTGGTGCTCTAACCACTGCGCCACCTAGCTGCCCCTATCCACAGTCTTTTCTCTAGATGCAGATGACTCTCTCCATCAGAAGATGATTGGAACTGGTGAATCATCTCATTGTTGAAAAGAGCCATGTTCAGCAGAATTGATCATTGTATAATTTTACTGTTGCTGTGTGCAATGATCTCCTTGCTCTATTCACTTCATTTAGCATAAGTTTATGGAAGTCTTTCCAGGCCTCTTTGAAATCATCCTGTTGATCATTTCTTATAGAACAATACTATTCCATAACATTCATATACCATAACTTATTAAGCCATTCCAAATCTGATGGGCATTCACTCAGTTTCCAGTTTCTTGCCACTACAAAAAGGACTGATACAAATATTTTTTACATATGTGGGTCCCTTTACCTCCTTTATAAACTTTTTGTGATACAGGCCCAGTAGTGGCACTGCTGGATCAAATAGTATGTAAAGTTCGGGCATAGCTCCAAATTGCTCTCCAAAATGGATGAATCAGTTCTCAACTCCACCAACAATGTATCAGTGTCCCAGTTTTCCCACATCCCCTCCAACATTAGTCATTATTTTTTCCTGTCATCTTGGCCAATCTGAGACTTGTAGTCGTACTTCAGAGTTGTCTTAATTTGCATTTTATTGATCAATAGTGATTTAGAGCACCTTTTCATGTGAATAGAAATGGCTTCCATTTTTCATCTGAAAATTGTTCATATCCTTTGACCATTTATCAATTGGAGAATAACTTGAATTTTTATAAATTTGAGTCATTTCTCTATTTTATAAAGGAGGTATTTATCAGAACTTTTGAATGTAAACCATTTTCCCCCTAGTTTATTGCTTCCCTTCCAATCTTGTCTACATGGGTGTTGTTTGTACAAAAACTTTTTAAGTTAATATAATCAAAATTAACCATTTTGTATTCAATAATGTGTACCAGTTCTTCTTTGGCCACAAATTCTTCCTTCTCCACAGATCTGAGAGACAGACTATTTTTGTTCTTCTAATTTGCTTATAATATCACTCTTTATGTCTAAATCACAAACTCATTTAGACCTTATCTTGGTATGAGGTGTTAATTGTGGGTCAATGCCTAGTTTCTACTGTACTAGTTTCCAATTTTACCAGCAGTTTTTGTCAAATAGGGAGTTCTCATCCCAGAAGAAGGGGTCTTTAGGTTTATCAAACACTAAATTACTATAGTCATTAACTATTATGTCTTGTGAACTTAATTTATTCTATTGATAAACTACTCAATTTCTTAGCCAGTACCAAATGGTTTTGATGATCACTGCTTTATAATATAATTTTAGGTCTGGTTCAGCTAGGTCACCTTCATTTGCATTTTTTCATTAATTCCCTTAAAATTCTTGACCTTTTGAGATGAACTTTGTCATTATTTTTTTCTACCTCTGTAAAATAAGTTCTTGGCAGTTTAATTGATATGGCACTGAATAAGTAGATTAATTTAGGCAGTATTGCTGATTATATTATATTAGCTCATGCTATCCATGATCACTTGATATTTTTCCAATTGATTAGATCTGGCTTTATTTGTGTAGATAGTGCTTTTTAATTGTGTTCATAGTTTCTGACTTTGCCTTAGTAGGTAGACTCCCAAATATTTTATATCATCTATAGATATTTTAAATGGAATTTCTTGTTGCTGCTCTTTGTTGGTAACATATAAAAATTCTGATGATTTATGTGAATTTATTTTGTATATTGCAACTTTGCTAAACTTGTGAATTGTTTCTAGTCATTATTTTGCTAATTGTCTAAGATTCTCTAAGTATACCATTATATCATCTGCAAGGAATGATAATTTGGTTTCCTCATTACCACTTTAATTTTTTTTTCTTCTCTTATTGCCAAAGCTAACATTTCTAAAACAATATTGAATAGCAATGGTGATAGTGGGCAACCTTATTTTATCCTTGATCTTACTAGGAATGGTTCTAGTCTATCCCCATTACATATGATGCTTGCTGATGGTTTTCAATAGATGCTATTGATCATTTTAAGGAAAACTCCATTTATTCCTATACTCTCTAGTGCTTTTAATAAGAATGGGTATTGAATTTTGTCAAATGGCTTTTCTGCCTTTATTGAAATAATCATATGATTTTTGTTAGTTTGGTTATTAATATAGACAATTATGCCAATTGTTTGCCTAATATTGAACTAGGCCTGCATTCTTGGTATAAATTCTACTTGGTCATGGTGTTTTACACTGGGGATGACTTTCTGTAATCTCTTTGGTAATATTTTATTTAAGATTTTTTCATCAAATTGGTCTATAATTTTCTTTATGTTTTCACCCTACTTGGTTTAGGTGTCAGCACCATATCTGTGTCAACAAAGGAATTTAGTAGGACTTTTTCTTTCAGATAGTTTGCATAAAAATTTTTTTTCAGATAGTTTGCATAAAATTGGATTTTTTTTCAATTCTTTCAAGGTTTTGTAAAATTCACTTGTGAATCTATTTGGCCCTGGAGATGTTTTCTTAGTAAGTCCATTAATGACTTGTTCAATTTCTTTTTCAAAAATGGGACTTTCTAAGTATTTTATTTCCTCTTCTGCTAACTTGGGCAATTTATATTTTTGTAAATATTCATCCATTTCAGTTAGATTGTTAGACTTGCTGCCAGAGTTGTACAAAATAGCTTCTAATATTTGCTTTAATTTCTTTTTCATTGGTGGCAATTTCCTCTTTTCATTTTTGATGCTGTTGATTTTTTTTTCTGATAAAATTAACCAAAGGTTTATCTATTTTGTTAGTTTTTTTTTTCATAAAACCAACTCTTAGTTTTGTTTATTAGTTCAATAGTTTTCTTAGTCTCTATTTTATTAATCTCCTTTGAGTTTCAAAATATCTAATTTGTTATTTAATTGGCAGTTTCTAATTTGTTCTTTTTCTAGCTTTTTTAGTTGCATGCCTTATTCATTGATCTCCTGTTTCTCTATTTTTTATGTAGCTATTTAGAGGTATAACATTTCCCCAAAGAATTGCTTTGCTGCGTCCCATAGGTTTTGGTATGTTGCCTCATTATTGTCATTCTCGTGGATGAAATTATGGATTGTTTTTGTGATTTGTTGTTTTACCCACTCATTATTTAGAATTATATTATTTAATTTCCAATTGGTTTTTAGTCTAGCTTTCTGTGGTCCTTTATTGAATATAATTTTTATTGCATTATTATCTGAAAAGGAAGTATTTACTATTTCTGCCTTTTTGCATTTGACCATGAAGATTTTATGCCCTAACAGATGCTCAATTTTTGTGTAGGTGCCTTGTATGGTTGAGAAAAAGGTGCACTTCTTTCTGTCCCTATTTAGTTTTCTCCAAAGGTATATCATATCTTGGTTTTCTAGAATCCTATTAACTTTCCTAGTTTCTTTGTAGATTACATTGTGATTAGGTTTATCTGATTCTGAGAGGAAAAGTTTTAGGTCCCCCACTAGAATAGTTTTGCTATTTATTTCTTCCTGTAACTGACTTAAAATCTTCTCTCAGCATCTGCCTGCTCTACCTCTTGGTTCATATAAATTTATTGTCATTATTACATCATTATTTACTGTACCCTTTATCAAAATGTATTTTCCTTCCTTATCTCTTTTAATTAGTTCTATTTTTACTTTTGCTTTTTCTGAGATCAGAATTGCTACCCCTGCTTTTTTTTTTACTTCAGCTAAATTATAATAAATTCTATTTAAGCTTTTTACTTTTACTCTGTATGTATTTCTCTATGTCATATGCATTTCTTGTAAACAACCTATTGTAGTATTGAGTTTTTTAATCCACTCTGCTAATTGCTTCTGTTTTATGGGAGCATTCATCCCATTCACATGAACAGTTATTACTATAAACTCTGTATTTCCCTCTATTCTATTTTCTTGTATATACTTATTTTCTTCTGATTCCACTCTCTCCTTAGTCATGTGTTTCTTTTACCTCCCCCCCACTACCTTATCTCCTATCACCTCTCCCCTTTCTCTTAGTAGTGTTTTTTGTTTGTTCGTTTTGTTTTGTTTTGGTTTTGTTTTGTTTTGTTTTGTTTTGGTTTTGGTGAGGCAATTGGGGTTAAGTGACTTGTCCAGGGTCACATCACACAGCTAGGAAGTGTTAAGTGTTTGAGGACAAATTTGAACTCAGGTCCTCCTGATATCAGGGCTGGTGCTCTATCCACTATGCCACCTAGCTGCCCCCTTAATAGAGTTTTTTTTTAACCCACTCCACCCACTGCCTTATTTTCTACTATCCTTTACTCCCTTCCTCTTACCTTTTTCCTTAGTGTTTCTGCCCTTACTTCTTTTCCTCTTTCTCCTTCTATTTCTTTATAGGAAAATTTCTATACTCAACTAAATAATTAAATTATTTCTTCTTGGAGTCAAAACTGATGAGATGAAGCTGCAGAAAATGCTCCCCTCCTTTTTTTCCCTCCATTGTAATAACTTTTTTGGGCTTCTTGGTGTGAACTAATTGTCCCCTTATACATCCTCTTTTTTCTTTTTCCAGTACAAACTTTTTCCTACCCCTTAATATCTTTTTATTTGATGTCATCACATCAGAGGCCATTTACAACCACACCCTCAGTCCATGTGATAGCTCTCTCTGCCCCAGTGACAGACTTTTCATGAGTTACAGATATCATTTTACTATCTAGGCTTGTAAATAATTTAACCTTTAAATAATATATATTTTCCCCCTATTTACCTTTTTTACAATTCTCTTGAATCCTATGTTTATAGACTAAATTTTCTGTTTAGTTCTGTTTTTTTTTTTCAATAAAAATTATTAAAAGTCTCTTACTTCATTAAAGCTCCATTGCCTACCATGAAAGATGATGCTGAATCTATTAATATTGTTTTGTTTTGTTTTTTAAATTTTTTGGTCTATTTTCTTTCATAACATGACTATTTTGGAAATATTTTGCATGACTACATATATTTAAATTATTTCAAATTGCTTGCCTTCACAAAGAGGCAAGGTGGAGAGTTGGAAAGAAGAGAATTTGGAATAAAGTTTTTTTAAATGAATGCTAAAATTTGTTTTTTACATTGTAATTGGGGAAAAATAAAATAATAAATAAATTTAAAGAGAAAGGAAGAAGGGAAGGAAGGAAGAAAGGAAGGAAGGAAGGAAAGAAACAAAGGATGAGAAAGAAAGAAAAAAAAAAGGAAGCCCTTTGAGGAAAGGGAATGTTTCATTTTTATATTTGCATAATCAGCAACCAAAGGATCACTTACTTTTAGTGAACACTGAATAAAAATATCTTGACTTGAACTTAGTTAAATGCACATACCAACATAGTCTCAAACATACTTTGGGCAGATAACATCTATAAGCAAATTTATATACACACTCAGTATACACAGTGTTCTGCTTGGCCTGAAGAGACTTATCTTTGAACTGGGCCATGATGTTCACTTTGTAATTTCAGGTTTCACTTAGCTTGTTTATGTTTCAACGTCGTCACTGGGAGAATGGTCGGGGAGGATTGGTCTAGATCACAGATTCTTAAATTTTTTGTTACTATTTCAGAGTATCTTTTAGTAGTATGAGGAAGTCCATGGACACCTCAGAATGAAATTTTGTTTCCTACAACCATGTTTAATTAATTAATTAATTGAAATATTCATTTTTTTTGGAAGACAGTAAAAATAAAGAAGGGATTTTTTCCACTTTTAAGTCCACTGATCTCCCAGGAACTCTATCCAGGAACACTCAGGGATATGAGGAATAAAGATTAAGAATTCTTGGTTTATATATACATACATACACACATATGTGTATATATATGCATATGTATTTATATACATACATATATATATATATACATATACATACAGATATATACATATAGATTACAGATATTTCTCCATATGAGCTTCTCAGAAGTGGATAAGTTTTTATTATGATTCCCATTTTATAGAGAAGGAAAATGAAGCAGACAAAGTTTAAGAGACATGATTTGGATCTCAATGACTAAATGTCTGAGGCCTATGTTTGAATTCAGGTCATTCTGACTCCAGGCTCAGTGCTTTTTCCACTGCTCCACCTAGGTGTCACTTTGAGTTTTACAAAACAGTTTAAAAATATTTCATATGATCTTTACAATGTTATAAGGAAGGTTCCAGCATTACACTATTTTACAGAAGGAGAAACTGAAGTTCAGAGCTTGAGTGATTTGTCCAAGGCCACATAGCTAGTAAATGTCTGAGGCATATAAATGGTCCCTTTTCCAAAGACAGAACTCTGTCAAACAATCTAGGGTATATGCTTATACAGCTGTGAATGTGTGTATATACAAATGTGTGATGCTCTGTTTCTCTTTCTGATTCTTTTTAATACTAAGTTTTGTATTATTTATCCTTCTGTTCTTTAGTCCTCCTTGCTCCTAGGTAAAAATTGTGAGTAGTCCTAGGAGGGTATAGGGGCCTTGGAGACAAGCAAATGCTTTTCAGATAGTTTTATTTTAATAGTTGGGTCACTGGGGAGGCCCTGCTATAAAAACTTCCTTTCTTTGACTGGAGAAACATGCCTGAATAGAGCTTTCTAGGTTGTAGGGGCTCCCAGGGCTTATTTGGGCTGTGTATTCTTAATTCTCTGGTGAGTATAGTAAATAGAGTATATTAAATTTTCTCTAAGGTTCCTTTTAGTTCTTTACCTGAGTCAAATACTTTATTGTACAACTAGTTGAGATATGCTTGAAAAATGCAATAACATCCTCAGAAGGTTAGGCTGGCAATTAATCTAAGAGGTATCAGATGGTCTACCTTTCTCTCTTAGGACAAAGCCAAACTCCAAACTTCTGGGAAACAAAATTTTTCAGGTGGAAATCTCTGATGATATAAGATATTAATTAAATTCTTGAAAAGCTCAGAGCTCACAATTAACCTGGAATCTGTATTACCATGAAAGACAGAGGTAGAGAAAAGGCTGAAATTAATGTGGATTGATATTAGAAATAATGTTCAACAGAGACAAAGCACCCAAGTCTACCAGATTGCCCTTCCTTCATGAAGGAAAATTCTAGCCATATTTTTCAGCCTCCAAGTTCCAGGTTCCAATTTCTAGTTTCCAGTCTCTGGGAAGATATCACAACTGAATCTTTTCTTCTTAATAATATACCTGTAAGAGGTTCTATTTCATCTTCCAGATAGTTTTCATTTGACTTAGAATAGGTAGCTTATTCTGAGTTCTGCTACTTTTTCTTTGTCTCTATCGTAGTCTCTTTCTCCCTGTCCTTCTTAATAGTCTAATTTTTAATGTCATATCAAAGAGATTAATGAAGTATATGAGCATCTGTGTCAGTGTGTCTGAATGACAGTCAGTGTTTTCAGTTTTGCAAAGTACTTTGCAAATATCTCATTAGAGTCTCAAAAAGCTCTTTGAGGTGGGTACTACTATTATCCCCATTCTACGGAGGAAGAAAATGATACAAAGAAATATTAAATGACTTGATGAGGGTTACTACTAGTTGTAGTGTCTGGTGTAAGACTTAAACTCAGGTCTTCCACAAATAAGGTCAAGAGCCTTACCCATCTAGCTGAATGTTTGATCGCCTTCAATAGTGAGGCTTTTTTTGTTTTTTGTTTTTAATAAATGATTGTTGACTGATTTAACAATATTAATGGCAGTGTTTTAAGACTTGAAAAATACATATTTTGGCTCATTTGATTATTACAGCACACCTATGATTGGTGCCATTATTATTTCCATTTTATAGATGAGTAAACTGAGATGGGAAGTGAATTGGTTAAGGTCATATAACTAGCTAGTGTCTAAGGTACAATGAAATTCAGGTCTTTACACATTTAATAAAAATATCTTCTACCTGCCTGTGTATATTTGTGTGAATCTATGTCCATGTTTAAGAGATCATTTGTATTTCTGGATATCTTTTTTGAGCAACTGAACAGATGTTTTGGTGCACCTATGAACACTTTTGTGAATCTAGGTCTAGGTGAAGAATACTTCTATTAGCATGTAAATATGAAGATATGTGAGTTGGTAGCTGAATGACTATGTTCATCTTTGAACAATGATATTTGATGGTCAGTACTTGTGTAGCAGTGTGAACATCTGTAATGGTGTGTGTGTGTGTGTGTGTGTGTGTGTGTGTGTGTGTGTGTATGTGTACGGGGGAATGAGTGAATCCCTGATGTTATTTATCTTTTCTATCTGGCAAAACTGTGCCAAAGACAGGGCACTTCCTTTAGTGGGCATCTACTCCTTTAGCTAATTCTAGTTTTCATTCTCAAAGCCTTGCTCAGGTTGTCTATAATTTAAAAGCCATATGGAACTAAAGTAATATTGAGAAGTATTTGAGGGGGGATACACTCTCTTTTATCAGTTTAAAAGCAATGTGGTAAGAATGATGGGTATGCAGTCAAATGATTAGGTCTGAATTCCAGCACTAATATGAGGTATGTGATCTTGGACAAATTAGCCCTTATATTCTTAATTTCCTCATTTGAAAAAATGAGGAGGTTGATGACAGCTAAACAATCTTCTTAATCTAAACAGCATCCTTTAATGTTTCTTCACTGAAAGACTCTTATCTGAGAATTCTCACCCCATAATGTTAACTTGCAGATGAAGAGAAAACTTCCCAGTCCTTGTGGAGGATATAATTGTTTGTGAGGGAACAGAAAGTTCCAGAGCTTCAAGAAAGACATTATAGCTAACCCTGAACCCAACAATGTCCTTCCTGATACCAGGAACTAGAGAATTAAGAACATCTTTCTTGGATTCAGTGAACTTGGACTCAAATCCAAAATCTTTTCCTGACTAGTTGAGTGAACTTGCTTAAATCTCTTAATCTCCATTTTCCTTCATCCCAAAATGATGAGACTGAACAATTAATCTCTAAAGCTCTGTCTGTAGTTAAATCCTGTTATTTTAGAATAAGTCCCTTTTTTTTTTAGGTAACTACACACTCTCAATTTTTGTGGAAAGATGAAACAAAATGTTTATTTTTCCTAAAAACAGAAAAGTTTAGTATTTAAATTCTCCAGGGATTATCCAGGATTAGAAAAAGTCATTCAATTTAGCTGTGTTTATCTCATATATACGAAGTAATTTCAATGTTCTGGGATGACCAGCTATAAATGACTATTATTCTCAGTAGTACAATCATTTATACCTACTCTGAAGGACTTATGATGAAAAACTATTCATACTCAGAAAAAGAACTAATTGATTCTGTATATAGATCAAAGCATTCTCTATTTGTCTCTCTATAGCTCTCTTTATTTTTAATTTAATTTGACTCGAGTACTTTTATTTTCATTATGGTGGGAGATCGCTGTTTTCTTTCACAACTTGACTATTATGGAAATGTTTTGCTTTACATGTGGTTTCTTAATTATGAGTGAAGATAAGAGACTGGAACTCAAAAATCTTAAAAATTAATGTGAAAAAAATTGTTTTGAAAGCAACTGGGGGAAATAGTAAATAAATTTTAAAAACAAAAAATAAGAAAAAATCTGTAGCATGATATGAAATCCCCCCCCCAAAAAAAAGAATTCTGTGATTGAGGTACTATTGTAATACTTATTTTATAAATGATACATCTTAGGCTGAGAATGCCACAGAGAGAAAAGAAACAGGCATTAACAAGTACCTACTATCTTCTAAGCATGAAGTTAAATACTTCACAAATTATTATCTAATTTCATCTTTACAACCCCAAGAGGAAGCAAACTCTCCATTTTAGAGAAGAAGAAACTGAATCAAAAAGCAGTTAAGTGTCTTGACCAGAATGAAAAAAATATTTTGTTAAAAATTGGATTTGAACTCAGATTTCCCTGAGGCATTCAAATCTACTATCTAGATGCTTACACAGCATAGAATACATTTACAGAAGACACCATTTGACCTCATTAAAAAAGTACTACTGTTTGGCATGGATGACATTGAGACTACCCATATTCTATTGGTCAATAACATGTATATGTATATTTTCACACTATATCCTCAGCTCATGCTGCTTCATTGCTAAAAACCAAAAACAAACCCCTAAAGTTTTATGCATAATTCTAGAATTTACAATATATATTTTAAAAAGTTTCTTCTTATACCATAAAAAGAATAAAATCTCTTCTTCAAAATCCCAAAGATGCATAGATATAACAGCAACCTACTTTTTGTAAAATTTCAGGTATATACAATGAGAAATTCTAACAATATTACCTTGTAAGATATAATAACTATGAAATGGAATAGAGATTACAGTGCTGCATATGCATATAGTAAGTAAACAATCTTTTCTTCAGTAAAGAAAGCCAACATAATGTATAGAATATGTGTGAGATCTTCAGTATTGGGTCTTTCTAATCTAATGTCAAATACTTTTATTTTACATAGAAGAGCTGAACAATTTAAAAGAAGATTCAAAATAGCACAATTATGGAAGATTACCACACACTGCTTCAATTTCTTTTATTTATTTATTTTTGGAACTTCTCACTGATGGAAAAAACAAAACAAGCCAACTTCTCAATAATGACCCAGCACACATTGTCTTTGTTTGAAGGAAATACTTTTTTAATAAGGGAAACCTTCTGTTTATGAGATTTTGTTTTTAAAGGATAATTCTGAAAGTTTAAGAGTATCGTAATATATTTTAATATAAAAGGATTTACATATATCAGTATTTGTTACATTTTTTAGAGAAATTGACTAATGAAAGTTGATGATTACTGTATTTTTAAACCAAAATCAATAAACATTTAAATTTCCAACTTGATTTCCCAGATTTTCTATCAATAAGTGGCTAAGGAAAAAAAAAATTGTAAAGAGAGTTAGTAAGCTTTATCTTCCCAATGTGTGTTGGGAACAAACTTACTCCATATGAATTAAGTGGTTCAGTTCTGAACTATTTAAAGGTTATTTTAATTCTTTAATTTGGAAGATGAAGTTTTCCAACAACAAGATAACTCCTTCAGCAAATAAAGTGAGGTTATGCTAATTTAAGAAGGAAAACCTTTGGGGGAAGAATCACAAGCTTAGTGCAGTGATATATATTTCAAAGGCATTTTCCAAGTAAGATGATTTCCTTTGTGACTCTAATAATGAGCATACTTTCTCAGATCCGGGTATTTTGTTTTGTTTTGTTTTGTTTTCAATTTGAAGTCAAATAGGGATTCACCCATTCATAAGGTAAGCATTCAGTAAGATAAAAAAATGTTCCATCTTTGCCCATTATTGAAAACCAACTCTTGGCTAAAATCACAATTCTGCATTTATGGGAATAATTTATAGAGATTTATAAGGATGATTCAGATAAGAGGGGTCAGTTTGACAGGAAGGTCTAATGGTCATGTGATTATCATACCCACTAACTTGGCGTCAATAGCTCCATGTGTTAACCTCCTGAGCTAACTAGTTATACAACTATTTCTTTGTTTATTTTTTTGCAAGGAGGAGAAGATTCTCCTGGTCTTTCAGCCTGTGATAGGATGTCACAATATAACACAACTGTCTTTCACCCAGCCACCTTTATTCTCCTGGGCATTCCAGGCCTGGAACACATCCATTCTTGGCTCTCCCTGCCTTTCTGCTCTGTCTACATCGTGGCTGTTCTGGGCAATGTCACCATCTTATTGGTGATTTGGGTTGAAAGAAGATCCTATGTTCTATTTCCTGGCCATTTTGTCTGGTATTGACCTGGCCTTGTCCACTTCTTCTGTGCCTCGGATGCTGGGCATTTTCTGGTTTGAAGCCCATGAGATCAGCTTTGGGGCCTGTTTGGCCCAGATGTTTCTCATTCACACCTTCACTGGTATGGAATCTGCTGTCCTATTAGCTATGGCCTTTGATCGTTATGTGGCCATCCGTGCCCCACTTCACTACACAACCATTCTGACAACCAAAGTACTGGCAGGTATTGGGGTGGCCATTGTTCTACGCCCTGTTGTACTCATGCTGCCTATCATTTACCTGACCTATCGCCTGCCCTTCTGCCAGACTCATATCATTGCTCATGCCTACTGTGAACACATGGGCATTGCCAAACTTGCTTGTGCCAACATCCGTATCAATGCCATCTATGGACTCTTTGTTGCCTCTTTCCTGGTCTTGGATTTGATCCTGATTGGAATTTCTTATTGCCACATTCTACATGCAGTCTTTCGCCTCCCTTCTCGTGATGCTCGACTGAAAGCACTTAGTACTTGCAGTTCACATGTTGGAGTTATGTGTGTCTTTTATACACCCTCCCTTTTCTCCTTTCTCACTCACAGATTTGGCCGCCACATTCCTCGATATGTTCATATTCTTGTTGCCAACCTCTATGTGGTCATCCCACCATCACTTAACCCTGTAATCTATGGTGTGAGGACCAAACAAATCAGAGAGCGGGTACTCCGGGCATTCACTGGCAAATAGATTTTATTGCTTTCCTAAAACATAGGAAATTGGACACTGCCAAATGAGTGTTCAATGTAGTCCAGTTCCTTGAAAGAGTTGGTGTTTCTTGCAAGTTTAAGGTACCAGTGAACACCTCACCAATAGCAAAAACATGAGACCACATAGGTCGGATTTGCCTTTGTTAGGGAAATTTTTATTAACAAGATAATTTTACCCATATTTCAATTTTTTTTTGTGGGGCAAAAATAGGAGGATTCAGAGTCAGGGTCAGAGAATGTTTGGCAAGTCATAACTTCTCTGTTTATATTATGCCTTATATTTTGATAGAATAGGGTGCTCTGGTTGAGGAAGAAGTAGGGAGGTTGAAGGTGGTTCATGGAAATCCTATCAGATTGAGTTGGTCCTAGAGGACAGAAAGGATGGAAGTAACATAGAGGCAGATTTCAATTTGCTTTTATGGAAATAACTTTCTAAGAATTAGAGCTACCAAAAATGCAATGGATTTTTTCATTAAATAAATGAATTTTTCTTTCTTGGAAGACTTCAGTCATAAATCAGAATTTTTGAGAACTTTGTGGATGGATTTCTGCTCATGTAAAGATTAAGCCACATAATCACTGAGATTCCAGGAGTTTTGGATTTGATGTTTTACAAAAGATATTTCCATTATCCTAGTTATTTATCAATAGTAATGCCCCACCTATGTCTAGGTTTAAAATGGGATATATGTAAAGTTTATCACAGATGTCCCCTCCATGCTCATCCTGTGGAATTTTTTTCATATCCTCTAAAACATTCATCACAGGTGGTTCACAAAATGTGATAAAAGTCTTCTTTTTTTCTCCTCAACTTTGTAAGGTAACTTGAAATTCATGATGTATCTCTTTCAGGTATCATTATTCTCACCAGTGATCAAAATATCTCCTTTTTTATTCATCCATTTCTTGGACAACATCATTTATATCACCTGGATTGAATTCTCTTACAAACAAGAAATGTTACGGATAGATAAAATGACTTGACCCAACAAAATTCTGTACTTAAAACAGTACACTCCAGAAATAAATATTTATGTAGATTTATTTATTAAGCAAAACAAAATGAAATGCTGAAATCATGAAATCATAATATTGGAAGTACTTTTCTCCTGAGGAGACAAAGAATTTTCACTATATAAATATAAGGAGGATATCTGAGAACTCTTCTGGCTAGAATAAGGAATAAAGCAAGAATATCTGCTTTAATTAGGATTATATATAAATCATTTCCAATAGTACTTAAAGAATTACAAAATTCTTTCCTCCAAACATACTGTGAGGTAGCTACAACTGACTAAATTTTACGAGGCAAAACAATTCCACAGTTATAAAGTGTCTAAAGTGAGTTTTAAATTCACTAGATAGGCTAATCAATGATTATTTATCATGATGATGATGATGGCAGAAATATACTTTTGCAGAGAGTGGATTTAAATCTATTTATATGTATCTGGCAACCTGCCTCCCATAAAACATCTTTCCCCCAAAAGAAGTGTGATATTCCCATCTCAATTGTCCTTTGTTAAAATTAAGGGATAGCTGGGATATTGAACATATAAGAAAATATGGTCTAGTGGATATGAATTAGAATACTTGTATTCAAGTTCCACCTTTTACTTACTCTCATTCTTTCTTTCTTTTCTTTTCTTTTCTTTTCTTTTCTTTTCTTTTCTTTTCTTTTCTTTTCTTTTCTTTTCTTTTTCTTTTTTTTTTTTTTTTGATTTTTTTCTGAGGTAATTGAGGTTAAGTGACTTGCCCAGGGTCACACAGAGCTAGGGAATGTTAAGTGTCTAAGACCAGATTTTTGAACTCAGGTCCTCCTGACTTCAGGGCTGGTGCTCTATCCATTGTGCCACCTAGCTGCCCCTATTGACTCTCATTCTGACTAAATCCTGAAACTTGTATGTGCCTTGGACAATCACTTTAGTCTTACCTGCTAAGGACTAATTAGAGATATTTTTCAAGGATACCTCAAATCTCTATATAATAAAGAAAGTATAGGATTTGAAGATAATTTAGAGCAAGAGCCCGGAGCTTAAATGAAGAATATACTTCCAGAGTCATTGGGTAATAATATAAAGGGGAGAATTCTCAGGTGATTGTTAGTATACAATTGAGTTCTATTAATGAATGGCTTTAGAAGATGAATAAGACTGTCATATATACTGCCAAAGCACCAACTATGTATGATATTTTATGTCTTATGCAATTATGTATCCACATGCTTGTTGTGTTTGTCCAAGAAAAAAAAACATATTGAAGAAAAGGAGGGTTTTATCATACATTATGACAGGCATTTTAATAAATGCTGGCTAAATTGAATTGTTGAACAGCATGTGGCAAATTTGCCTCTGACAAACTTATATCCTTTGTATTTTTTAATTTTTGTATTCTTTATTTTTAGTTCAAGGACTATAATAGCTATCTTTCTTATTACAACTATTGGGGAACTGTTTCTGATATTTTTATTTATTTATTTTTTTTAATCAAAGCTTTTTATTTATGTAACATATGTATGGGTAGTTCCCCAGCATTGATCTTTACAAAGCTTTCCATTACAACTTTTACCCACAGTCCCCTCCCCTCCCCTAGATGGCAGGAAGCCCACTACATGTTAATAATGTTGAAATACTTGACAAGTTGTGCAAGAAAAATCCTATCTACAAGAAAAAAAAGAAAATCAGAGAAAGGCAACACAATGCAAGCAAACATCAATAGAGATCATGACAATGTTACATTGTGGTCCATATTTCATATCCCTTTCTCTGGGTGTATATGGTTTTTTTCAGTGAACAATTGGAACTGGTTTGAGACAATTCTTTGTTGCAGGGAGCGATGTCCATCAGAGTTGATCGTCATGTAATATTGTTGTTGCGGTGTATAATGATCTCCTGGTTCTGCTCATTTCACTCAGCATCAGTTCATACAAGTCTCTCCAGGCCTCTCTGAAATCACCCTGCTGGTAGTTTCTTACAGAATTGTTTCTGATCTTAACAAATACATGTGAGAAACCTAGTTGGAGAGTAATTCTATAAGGATGAATTATCTTTTCCCTAGATAAAGTATTTCTATATCTTTTAGTACTCAACAAAGAATAAACAGTGAGATTTTGTCAACTGTATTAACATAAAGAATTGGCCTCCTGTAGATCATGACCTACAAAAACTTGATAATCCCTTCAATTTCAGCTCTAAATGATAATGGGATCATTTGGTTAAGTTTGCTATCAATCCACTTTTTTTCTGAAACTCGTGGGAAGAATGAGACAGGAAATATATGGGATGAGAAACCATTGATAAATTTTGAATTACATAATATGATGGAAACAATAGAGATAGACAATGGAAAAATTATAATGGTAATAACTTTCCCTTTCATATTTATGTATTTAATCATTCTAACATTGTTCTGAACTGAATAGAAATTCCATTAGTCACCTTCTACTTCCTGGCTACATTGCATTCCCAAGATGTTGAGAAGCTTCTGTTTAAGTCTGGAAAAGCTCAGTTTTGAAGACTATCTCATCCACATATTCTGTATTCCCAACTTTCTGTGCCTTGAGTCAATTGCAGTAATTTGTTTGACCTGGGTAACCATCTATGTAACAACTATGTAACCATCTATAAATTCTGAAAAATAGCTCTGTCCTTCCCAAAAAGGCATCTTTCATCCTGAGGCTAATATTCTGCTTATACCCCATCTTTCTTCATACATAACTGTGAATCACTTCTCTTCTGTCAAACTTCATTTAAATCTTCAACAATTGTAAATGTCATATTCATATCAAGATGTCATTATATTACTTATTATTTTTAAAACTTGTCCATCAATTTGACTGAAATATCCCTTAATATACAAATATGCTGCTGACCAATCCATATGTACTAAACCCTTGACTTTTCAAAAAGATACAAGACAGAGTAAACCTAGGAAAGGGGATCCAGTCTCTCAGAAGAAGCCTAAAGTTGAGGATGACTAAAGTCTTTTTTTCTTGAGAAAGTATGGGAAAACCACATGAAACCAAGCCTCTAAACAGAGTCTGAGTGAATGAAACAACTCTCCAGCTCAAGATAGACTGAAAAAACTTTAAGAAAGGTCAGTCTCACTGGAATGAAAAGGGTATCACTCAGGTCAGATCTCTGGGAAAACCAGTGAAAGCATTTAAATCACAGCAAATAAGCAACTAAAACCCAAAGTCCTGCCTCAGTAAAGGAGCAAATCAGTGGGGCAGCTACCAGTCCCAACTCAGAAGGCAAACTCTGGGAAACCAAGCTGTTTCCTGAATAGAGCAGGCAAAGCTACTCCCTACAAATACAAATAGTTCCTGTGCTCAAAGGCAAGACTCAGAGCTGCATAGGAATATTGAAAAAGTACCACCTTTAGCCAAGGAGCAGAACTCTACCTTAAAAGTAATAAAGAGAAAATGCCAAAAGAAAAGGAAAGAAAATGAGCAAGAAACAGAAAAGAACATTGACCATGGGAAGCTACTATGGTGAAAGGGCAAACTACAATACAAACTCAGATGAGGACAGAATGTCCACAGAACAAATCTCAAAGAGTGAGAAAAATTGACCTCAAACCCAAAGAGGTTTCTTGGAAATGCTCATAAAAGACTTCAAAAGACAAATGAGAGAAGTAGAAGAAAAAATGAGAAGTATGCATGAGAGAATCAACAGTTTAGAAAAGAAAGGGAAAAAATTGTCTGAAGAAAAATAACTTTTTAAACAGTAGAATAAGCCAAATGGAAAAAGAGATACAAAAGATAACTGAATAAAAGCACACATTAAAAACTACAACAGGGCAAATGGAAGTAATGACTTTGTGAGACAGCAAGAATCAGTCAAACTAACTTAAAAGAATGAGAAAATGGAAGAACATGTGAAATACTTCACTGGAAAAATAGCTGACCTAGAAAATAGATCCAGAAGAAACAGTTTAAAAATTATTAACCTCCTTAAAGGCCATGACCAAAAAAAGAGCCTGGTTAGCATTCTACAAGAGATCATTAAGGAAAACTGCCCCAATATTCTAGAAACAGAGGAGGAAATAGTCATCAAAGGAATCCATCGATCACCTTTGGAAGGAGATCCCACAAGTAAAACCCCAAGGAACATGGTTGTGAAACACCAAAACTATAATCTCAAGGAAAAAATACTGCAAGCTGCCAGACAAAAACAATTCAAATATCAAGGAGTAACAGTCAAGATTACCCAGGATCTGGCAGCTTCCACAGTAAAGGATCAGAGGGTCTGGAATGCCATATTCCTGAAGACAAAGGACCTGGAGTTACAGCCAAGAATTAACTACCTAGGGAGACTCAGCATCAATTTTCAGGGGAGGAAATGGAGCTTAAAGGAAGAGACTTTCAATCACTTCTATTGATAAAACAAGAAATAAACAGAAAATGTAATCTTCAAATATAGGACTTAAGAGAACCATAAAAAGGTAAATAAACAAAAAAAATTTTAAACGTTAAACTGTCTATATCCTTAGAAAAACAATATCTGTAACTCTTGAGAACTGTACCTGTCACTGGGGCAGAGGGCGTCATCACATAGTCTGAGGGTATGGTTGTGAATGGTTTCTGAGGTGATGATATCAAAAGAAAAAAAAACAACAACATTAAGTGGTGGGAAAATATCTATACTGGACAAAGAGGAAAAGAGAGGTAAAATAGGATAATTAGTTCACATGAAGAGGTGCAAAAGACCTATTACAACCTTGTCTAAAGCTTGATCTCATCAGTTTTGGCTCTAAGAGTGAATAACAACCATTCAATTGGTTATTGAAATTTATTTAAATCTATAAAGAAGGAGAAGAAAAAAGAGGAAAAGAAAAGAAAGGGACAGCATAGAAGACAGGGCAGAAACACTAAGGAAAAAGAGAAGAGGGGAAGGAAAGACAAGGTAGTGGATGAAAAAATACTACTAAGAGAAAGGGGAAGGGTGATGAGAAATAAAGTATTGGGTAGGTGTAAAAAAACACAAAACTGAGAGAGGGTGGAAAGAGAAAAAAAGTAAATATAGTGGAGAAAATAGGATGGAGGAAAATACAGAACTAATAATCATAACTGTGAATGTGAATGGAATGAACTCTTCCATAAAACAGAAGTGAATAGCAGAGTGGATTAAAACGTAGAATCCTATAGTAAAATCTTTTGCTTTGTCTTCATTAAGTTAATTGGAAGGATTTAGCCTTCCAATGTAGAGGCAGGGACTGGATTTTTGAAATACAGTGGTTTTATTTTTTTCTTTGATAAGAAAAGGCAAATTCAGAAGAATAAAGAATCTCGGTTTTTAGTAATGGCAAAAAAAATAGAATCCTTCAATATGTTATTTACAAGAAACACATTGACACAGAGAAAAGGGAATTGAAACAATTCTGAGGTACCACTTATTATTACTATTATTTTTGCTTTTTGCAGAGGCAATTGGAGTTAAGTGACTTGCCCAGGGTCACACAGCTAGGAAGTGTCTGAGATCAGATTTGAACTCAGGTCCTCCTGACTTCAGGGCTGGTGCTCTATCCACTGAACCACCTAGCTGCCCCTATTAAATTGTTTAACATGAAAGGAAAATAAAATACAAATATTGGAGGGAATATGGAAAAAACTGGGTCAATAATGTGCTGTTAGTGGAGTTCTGAATGGATTCAACCATTCTGGATAGCAATATGGAACTATGTCCAAAGGTCTGCATACCCTTTGATCCAGCAACACTAGTACTAGATGTGTGTCTGAAAGAGATCATGAAAAAAAAAAAAAAGCACCCATAGGTGAAAAAAAATTGTATCAATGGCTTTTTTTATGGTGAGAAGGAATTGAAAATCTAGGATTGTCCCTTAATTGGGGAATAGATAAACAAATTGTGGTATATGAATGTAATAGTATACTATTGTCTATAAGAAATTATGAGCAGGCAGATTTCAGAAAAACCTGGAAAGACTTAAATGAACTGACATTGAATAAAGTGAGTAGAATTAAGAGAACATTGTACACAGTAATAGAAAATTTGTGTTGTGATCAAATAGACTTAGCTATTCCCAGTAATCCAATATTTCTTTCTTTCTTTTTTTTTATTAAAGCTTTTTATTTGTATAACATATGCATGGGTAGTTCCCCAGCATTGATCTTTACAAAGCTTTCCATTACAAATTTTACCCCCAGTCCCCTCCCCTCTCCTAGATGGCAGGAAGTCCACTACATGTTAATAATGTTAAAATATTTGACAAGTTATGCAAGGAAAATCCTATCTACAAGAAAAAAAAAAAGAAAATCAGAGAAAGGCAACACAATGCAAGCAAATGCCAATAGAGATCATGAAAATGTTACGTTGTGGTCCATATTTCACATCCCTCTCTCTGGGTGTATATGGTTTTCTTCAGTAAACAATTGGAACTGGTTTGAGACAATTCTTTGTTGCAGAGAGCCATGACCATCAGAATTGATCATTATGTAATACTGTTGTTGCTGTGTATGATGATCTCCTGGTTCTGCTCGTTTCACTCAGCATCAGTTCATGCAAGTCTCTCCAAGCCTTTCTGAAATCGTCCTGCTGGTCGTTTCTTACAGAGTAATAATATTTCATAACATTCATATACCATAATTTATTCAGCCACTCTCCAATTGATGGGCATCCCTTCAGTTTCCAGTTTCTAGCCACTACAAAAAGGGCTGCCACAAACATTCTTGCACATGTGGGTCCCTTTCCCTCCTCTAAGATCTCTTTGGGATATAAGCCCAATAGAAACACTGCTGGGTCAAGGGGTATGCACAGTTTGATAACTTTTTGAGCATAGCTCCAAATTGCTCTCCAGAATGGTTGGATCCGTTCACAGTTCCACCAACAATGTATTAGTGTCCCAGTTTTCCCACATCCCCTCCAACATTCATCGTTATCTTTTCCTGTCATTTTAGCCAATCTGACAGGTGTGTAGTGGTATCTCAGAGTTGTCTTAATTTGCATTTCTCTGATCAATAGTGATTTGGAGCAACTTTTCATATGACTAGAGATGGTTTTAATTTCATCATCTGAAAATTGTCTGTTCATATCCCTTGACCACTTATCTATTGAAGAGTGTCCTGAACTCTTATATATATGAGACAATTCTCTATATATTTTAGAGATGAGACCTTTATCAGAACCATTAAATGTAAAGATGATTTCCCAATTTGATGCTTCCCTCCTAATCTTGTCTGCATTAGTTTTATTTGTACAGAAACTTTTTAACTTAATATAATCAAAATTATCCATCTCGTGTTCAATTAGGAGTTCCAGATCTTCTTTGGACATAAATTTATTCCATCTCCACAGGTCTGAGAGGTAAACTATATTACGTTCCTCTAACTTGCTTACAAAGTCACTCTTTATATCTAGATCATGAACCCATTTAGATCTTATCTTGGTATGTGGTGTTAGGTATGGGTCAAGCCCTAATTTCTTCCACACTAGTTTCCAATTTTCCCAGCAGTTTTTGCCGAATAGTGAGTGCTTATCCCAAAAACTGGGGTCTTTGGGTTTATCAAACACTAAATCGTTAAGGTTATTGCCTAGATTGTCCTGATAACCAATCCTGTGCCACTGATCGACTGCTCTATTCCTTAGCCAGTACCAAACGGTTTTGAGGACCGCTGCTTTATAATATAGTTTTAGATCTGGTATAGCAAGGCCACCTTCATCTGCCTTTTTTTTTTAATTAATCCCCTTGAAATCCTTGACCTTTTGTTCTTCCAAATGAACTTTGCTACTATTTTGTCTAGATCTGTAAAATACTTTCTTGGGAGTTTGATTGGTATGGCACTAAATAAGTAGATTAGTTTGGGTAGTATTGTCATTTTTATTATATTCGCTCTGCCTACCCATGAGCACTTAATATTTTTCCAATTGATTAGGTCTGAATTTATTTGTGTAGTAAATGTTTTGTAATTTAGTTCATATAGTTTCTGAGTTTTCCTTGGCAGATAGATTCCCAAATATTTTATCCTATCATCTGCTATTTGGAATGGAATTTCTTTTTGCATCTCTTGCTGCTGAACTTTGTTGGTAATATATAAAAATGCTGATGATTTATGTGGATTAATTTTGAATCCTGCCACTTTGCTAAAGTTGTGAATTGTTTCTAGTAGTTTTTTAGTTGAGTCTCTAGGGTTCTCTAAGTATACCATCATGTCATCTGCAAAGAGTGATAATTTGGTTTCTTCATTACCTACTCTGATTCCTTTTATCTCTTTTTCTTCTCTTATTGCTAAAGCTAACATTTCTAATACAATATTAAATAGCAATGGTGACAGTGGGCAGCCTTGTTTCACTCCTGATCTTATTGGGAATGGTTTTAGTTTGTCTCCATTACATATGATGCTTGCTGATGGCTTTAAATAGATACTACTGATCATTTTAAGGAAAAGCCCATTTGTTCCTATACTCTCTAGTGTTTTTAATAGGAAAGGGTGTTGGATTTTATCAAATGCTTTTTCAGCATCTATTGAGATAATCATATGGTTTTTGATGGTTTGATTATCAATATAATTAATTATGCTGATAGTTTTCCTAATATTGAACCAGCCCTGCATCCCTGGTATAAATCCTACTTGGTCATAGTGTACTATCCTGGGGATGATTTTCTGTAATCTCATTGCTAATATCTTATTTAAAATTTTTGCATCAATATTCATTAGGGAAATTGGTCTATAATTTTCTTTCTCTGTTTTCACCCTACCTGGTTTAGCTATCAGTACCATATCGGTCTCATAGAAGGAATTTGGCAGTATATCGTCTGTCCCTATTTTCTCAAATAGTTTATATAGTATTGGAATTAATTGTTCTTTGAATGTTTGGTAGAATTCACATGTAAATCCATCTGGCCCTGGAGATTTTTTCTTAGGGAGTTGGTTAATAGCTTGTTCTATTTCTTTTTCTAATATGGGGCTGTTTAAATAATTTATATCCTCTTCTTTTAACTTGGGCAATCTATATTTTTGTAGATATTCCTCCATTTCATTTAGATTATCAAACTTACTGGCATAAAGTTGGGCAAAGTAACTCCTAATTATTGCTCTAATTTCCTCTTCATTGGAGGAAAGTTCTCCCTTATCATTCTTGAGACTAACAAATTGATTTTCCTCTTTCCTTTTTCTTATCAAATTAACTAAGGGCTTATCTATTTTGTTGTTTTTTTCGTAGAACCAACTCTTAGTTTTATTTATTAATTCAATAGTTTTATTTTCAATTTTATTAATTTTTCCTTTTATTTTTAGAATTTCCAATTTGGTATTTAATTGAGGGTTTTTAATTTGTTCTTTTTCTAGTTTTTTTTAATAATAAGCCCAATTCATTGATGTTTTCTTTCTCTATTTTATGCAAGTAAGCATGTAAAGATATAAAATTGCCCCTTGTAACCGCTTTGGCCATATCCCACAAATTTTGGTATGTTGTCTCATTATTGTCATTCTCCTGGATGAAATTATTGATTGTGTCTATGATTTGCTCTTTCACCCATTCATTCTTCAGGATTAGATTATTTAATTTCCAATTAACTTTTTGTTTATTTTCTCCTGGCCATATATTGCATGTGATTTTTATTGCATCATGATCTGAAAAAGATGCATTTACTATTTCTGCCTTTCTGCATTTGATTTTGAGGTTTTTATGCCCTAACACATGGTCAATTTTTGTATAGGTTCCATGGACTGCTGAGAAAAAAAGTAAATTCCCTACTGTCTCCATTCAATTTTCTCCATAGATCTATCATACCTAACTTTTCTAACAATTGGTTTATCTCCCTAGTTTCTTTCTTGTTTATTTTGTAGTTTGATTTATCTAATTCTGAGAAAGGTTGAGATCCCCCACTAGTATAGTTTGACTGTCTATTTCTTCTTGCATCTCTCTTAATTTCTCCCCTAGGAATTTGGATGCTTTTGCACTTTGTGC
This sequence comes from Myrmecobius fasciatus, assembly GCA_023553655.1. NCBI lineage: Eukaryota > Metazoa > Chordata > Mammalia > Dasyuromorphia > Myrmecobiidae > Myrmecobius > Myrmecobius fasciatus. Next base: position 226,194 of record JAJPUD010001018.1, on the reverse strand, counting down.
ATATATATTTAGTATTGATATTGCTACATTATCTATGGTACCCTTTAATAAAATATAGTTTCCTTCCTTATCTCTTTTGATTAGATCTATCTTGGCTTTTACTTGATCTGAGATAAGGATTGCTACCCCTGCTTTTTTTTGTTCACCTGAAGCATAATAGGTCCTGCTCTAGCCTTTTACCTTCATCCTATATGTGTCACTATGTTTTAGATGTGTTTCTTGTAGACAACATATTGTGGGATTCTGGTTTTTAATCCAGTCTGATATCCGCTTCTGCTTTATGGGAGAGTTCATCCCATTCACATTCACAGATAGAATAACTAATTCTTTATTTCCTGCCATCTTATTTAACCAAGTTATGTTTTCCCCTTTCCTTTCCCCTTTCTCCCTTCCCCCCTCCTCAGTACTTTGCTTTTGATGACCCCCCCAAACAATACTCCACCCTTTAGATCCCTTCCCCCTGTTTTTACTCCTTTCCCCTGATTCTTCTATTTTCCTTTCTAATAGTTTTTCCCTTTCTTTTCCTCCTTTCCCTCCCACTTCCCTCTAGCAACAGACAAGTTTCTATGTGAAATCAAGGGTCTGATATACACTTTTAGAGCCCAACCTGATGAGAGTAAGATTTACACAATGCTCATCTCCCTCCCCTCTTTCTCTCAATTAGGTTTTCTTTGCCTCTTCAAGAGATTTTACCTTGTTTTTACCTCCTTTTTTTTAGATCTTATTTTACCACTTTTTCCCTCTTTTCCCCAGTATGACAGCCTTTCCCCCTCTAGTTCTCTTTTTCATATTATCAAAGTAATATCTAATTAATTACACCTCCAAACTTTAAGGATTCCCCTAGTAAAAATAAAGTTCTCAAGAGTCCTTTCCTTTTTACCTTTTTATGCATCTCATGAATTTTGTGTTTGGATGTTGAATTTCTTGTTCAGATCTGTTTTTTTTTTTTTTTTGTTAGAAATAGGTGAAATTCACCTATATCATTGAATGACCATCTTCTTCCCTGGAGGATAATGCTCATTCTAGCTGGATAGGTTATTCTTGGCTGTAATCCAAGTTCCTTTGCCCTTCAGAATATCTGGTTCCAGGCCCTTCAATCCTTCAATGTGGAGGCTGACAGATTGTGTGTGATTCTAATTATTGATCCTCGGTAATTGAATTGTTTCTTTCTAGCTGCTAGCAGAATCTTTTCCTTGGTGCTATAGTCCTGAAATTTAGCCACGATATTCCTTGGGGTTTTAATTTTGGGGTCTCTTTCAGGAGGTGATCGGTGAATTCTTCCAATGGTGATTTTGCCTTCTGATTCTACAATCTCAGGGCAGTTTTCTTTCAGGATTTCCCGGAAGATAGTGTTTAGATTCTTTTTTTCATCATGGCTTTCAGGAAGTCCAATAATCCTTAGATTGTCTCTCCTAGATCTATTTTCCAAGTCAGTTGTTTTTCCTAGGAGATATTTCATGTTTTCTTCTAATTTTTTATTTTTTTGTTTTTGTTTGACTGATTCTTGAAGTCTTATTGAGTCATTCACTTGCATTTGTTCAATTCTTATTTTTAAAGTGTTGTTTTCTTCAGTTACCTTTTTAAGCTCCTTTTGTAACTGGCCAATTGAATTTTTTTGTTCATTGCACTCTTTTTCCACTTCACTAATTTTATTTTTCAATGAATTGGTGTCTTTTTCATATCTCTTTTGCAGGGCATCATATCCTTCTTGCAAAATATTGTATCCTTCTTGCACTAATTTCAATTTATTTTCCCATTTATCCTCCAGCTCTTTTATTAGGTTCTTTAAGCAATCTTACAGAAAGGCCTTTTGAAAAGGGGACCAGTGATGGTCCTTGCTGATTTCCTCTTGAGTTTTGTCTAAAGGAACCTCTGGCTCTCGGATCATCTCTTCTTTCTCTTTGATAAAAGCTGTCTATGGTGAGAGCTCTCTTTTGCTTCTTCATTTTTTTTTTTAGACAGCATGGATATCTCTTTAAGGTAGGGAAAAAAACGGTGGCTGAAAAGGCAGCTGAAGATTTTGCCCTGGGGCACTTCTGTGAATTAATTTAAGGTGCTGGGCCAGTGGGGGCTAGTACTAAGGCTGAATTACTTCTTAAACAAGGCAAGTCTCCCAGAACACCTGCCCCCAATCAGGGCAGGGTGTCCCGAGTGCCTCAGATAAACTCCAGGTGTTTGGAATTTGGAGTTTGGAGTTTGGAGTTTTCGTCAGGATGAGCTGAGCTGAGCTGCGTCCCACCCTCACTTCCAGCCTACACCAGAGTTCTCTGACACCAGAGTCCTCTGTTTATCCCTCTGTCCAAGCTAGACAAACCTGATGTGAAGTTTTTCAGAGATATCTGCAAGCAGTATCCAAATATTTCCTGATTCGTTGACTTGAAGATCAGTTCAGAGGCTTATTTTATTGTTGATTTGAGAGAAGGTTGGAGGAGGACGCAGAGAGTCATCTTTTCACTCCGCCATCTTGGCTCCACCCCAGTAATCCAATATTTCAAGAGAAGTCCAATGGACTTGAAATGGAAAATGCCTTTGAATGCAGATTGAAACATACTGTTTTTACTTTGGGGGACATTTTTCTTTCTCCTTTTTCTCTTTTTTTTCTGACTTTTCTTATATCAGATTTCTCACAGTATAAGGGAAGGGAGAGGGAAAGGAAGACATGGAGAAAAATTTGGAACTCAAAATCTTAAAAAGCTGAATGTTGAAAGTTATATTTACATGTAGTTGGGAAAATAATATTTAATGACACATTTAACATGCAAAAAGTGGAAGAGGGAAAGACATTGAATGGGTTATACAAAAACATAAGAAAAAACATAAAAGAAGAACCCTTGGCCAGGAGCTGCCAAATGGAGATCTAAGAAAGAACCAGAAAAGACAAAGGCAGTGACTTCAGAGGTCCTCTGAAATAAGCAAATAAAAGAAGCAGTGGACATTTTTCTTATTCTGGAGGACTTAAGCAAACTATACTGCATAAAATAATTGAATAATGAGTTTAGTTCACTGCCCTTTTAAATCATATTTAAGTCTATATGTATTGTCGCAAACTGTCACATTCAAGAATTTTCAAATAGAATCCTTCAAACCCTTCCTAATCTGTGCCTTTAACTTGTCACACATGTCCATATCTATTCTGGCTCCAAACTCTGATTACATGTCTGGGGATTCAGAGCTCTGGAATTTTTTATTATTATTATTAAAGCTTTTTATTTGTATAACATATGTATGGGTAGTTCCCCAGCATTGATCTTTACAAAGCTTTCCATTACAACTTTTACCCCCAGTCCCCTCTTCTCCCCTAGATGGCAGGAAGTCCACTACATGTTAATAATGTTGAAATACTTGACAAGTTGTGCAAGAAAAATCCTATCTACAAGAAAAAAAAATCTGAGAAAGGAAACACAATGCAAGCAAACATCAATAGAGAGCATGAAAATGTTATGTTGTGGTCCACATTTCACATCCCTCTCTCTGGGTGTATATGGTTTTCTTCAGTGAACAATTAGAATTGGTTTGAGACAATTCTTTGTTGCAGAGAGCCATGTCCATCAGAATTGATCATCATGTAATATTGTTGTTGCTGTGTATAATGATCTCCTGGTTCTGCTCGTTTCACTCAGCATCAGTTCATGCAAGTCTCTCCAGGCCTCTCTGAAATCCTCCTGCTGGTAGTTTCTTACAGAGTAATAATATTCCATAACATTCATATACCATAATTTACTTAGCCACTCTCCAATTGATGGGCATCCCTTCAGTTTCCAGTTTCTAGCCGCTACACAAAGGGCTGCCACAAACATTCTTGCACATGTGGGGCCCTTTCCCTCCTCTAAGAGCTCTTTGGGATATAGGCCCAATAGAAACACTGCTGGGTCAAAGGGTATGCACAGTTTGATAACTTTTTGAGCATAGTTCCAAATTGCTCTCCAGAATGGTTGAATCCGTTCACAGTTCCACCAACAATGTATTAGTGTCCCAGTCTTCCCACGTCCCCTCCAATATTCATTGTTAGCTTTTCCTGTCATTTTAGCCAATCTGAGAGGTGTGTAGTGGTACCTCAGGGTTGTCTTAATTTGCATTTCGGAGCTCTGGAATTGATCTAACTATTGACTTACCAGGTCCTATAGTAGAAGGCCTCCTGTGAATCTTTTAGCTGCAGGATGCACTAATCAATGGAGTTGCAAAGAGAGAGACTTTAAATTAAAGTCACAAATCTCTGGGAATAGACTCCAGAATTTAGGGAGAGGTCCTGGGGCCAGAGTCAACATTGTTCTAGACTAATTTCTTGATTCCCAAGGCAGATTGTTCATCTTCAGGAAGTTATTGGACAGACTGGCACTAAAGGATTCCAAATTGTGTGAGGGAGGGAAGATTATTGACACTGTATAAATTTGAATGAGCCTTCTTCTCTCCCCCCATGCTTCATCAATCTGGGGAAAGATTATACAAAATTTCTCCTGAATCTAAGTAGGCTGGCCTAGGACTTTGGGAGGATCTCAGGGGCTTTCATAATCAAACTGTCTCCCAACCCAGGTCTCAGGGAGATGATGTGTTCTTAATATGGAGCAGAATTACTCAAGAAGTGTGTTGGGTAATAATGTTAATGGACAGAGTTATAGTGGAGATCTGTAGGTGGTACAATAGATGAAACATTGGATATGGTAGCAGAAGATTCCTCTTTATGAGTTCAAATCTAACCTCAGACACTTATCAGCTGAGGAATGATGGGCCAGCCATTTAACTCTATTTGCCTTGGTTCCTCATCTATAAGATGAGTTGAAAAAGCCAATGGCAGAGCATTCCAATGTCCTTGCCAAGGAACCTCCAAATAAGGTTACAAAGTCAGACATGACTGAAAATAACTGAACCACTACCACAACAAAAGAATGGTAGTAGTTTGTGTGAGAACAGTGGGCAGGAAATGGTAGCACAGCATAGTCAGAACCAGGACTATCAAAAGTAAGGAACAGATTCTATTGGAGTTCAAATGACTGATACACAAGGGTAGAATGATGTGAAAGCATATTAATCATTTGGGCATCATAGTTAATAGAAGGATCAGAATTTAAGAACACTATGAAAGACAAAATCAAAGGAAGGATTTTCCTTATGAGGAAAAGAAAACAGAGATAGTTGAATGAAATTTGTATTTCTAATTAAAATTATACTATCTATTGATAATAATTTGTATTAAAGCTCTTTTGCACAGAGAAGGTAGAATTAGATATATTTTCTTATTTTCTTATAATTACTTAAAGGAGCACATCTTCCACAATTTTTCTTGTGCATTTGCAGCATATTTTGTTTTTTGCTTTTGTTTTGTAAATATAGTATTAAATTGTAATACTGTGGAATGATGGGACCTACACGCAAAGACAAAATTTTATGTTACTTTACAAATATTATTTGTTGTACATTTGAGGAGTTATACTGATACTCCAAAGAAGAAATAATGTAGGCAAAGGAAAGACCCAATAGTAGTGTAGAAGAATTTCATACAATAAAAGTATGAATTGTTAAAGTTATGTATCATTTGATGCATTTGGTTGTTATATGGTGATAACTGAGTTTTATTTATTTTCCTGTTATTTAAAGTGTTTGGAATGCTAAAGAACTTTTATGACAATATAGGAAAAAAAGTAATGAAATATGAAATATAAGTACTTAAAGCTTTTTGAGGATCAAGTGCCTAGAAACTGCTCTTTCCAAAGTTACTACAGATCTCTATCCAATACAATGGTCTTTTCTCAAACTTCATTCTACTTACCTCAGTAATTTTGGCACCATCATCAATTACCCTTTTCTGTTTAGGTTTTTGTGAAGGTATTCTCTCATAGTTTTCCACCTATATATCTGACTATTCTTTGTCTCTTTTCTTTTCTAGATCTTTATTGAAGTCACAAATATTAGCATTAGGTTTACTGCAGGACTATGCTGCAAGTCCACTTCTCTTCCTGTACTATTATTACTTTGGTGGCCTCATTAGCTCACATGGCTTCAATTATCATCGCTATATTAATGATTATCATATATACATATCCAGTCTAAACAACCTTGATGACCTCCAGTTTTACACTTCAAGTTTCCTTTTGGATATGCTAAATTTGATAATATTTATATATCTTGAATTCAATATGTTCAAAACTGAACTCTTTGTTTCCCCATCCCCAAAACACACTATACTCTTCCTAACTTCTTAATTGTTGAGGAGAATATCATCTCCCGAGTCATTCAGATTTTCAACCTTGTATCATCCTCCAAACTCCACTATCTCACAAAACCCCACATCTAATGTGTTTCCCAGACCTATTGATTTTATATTTGTAAAACATCTCTCATATATACTTCTGTTTCTTCTCTCACATTATCACCATCCTGGATCAATTTTTCAACATCTCCCACTAGGATTATTACAATAATCTGCTGATTCATATAAGTGTCACAAGTCTCTCCCCATTCACTCAATTATCAAAGTGATCTTAAAAATCAAGTCTAACACAAATACATTGATGGTAGAATAGTGAATTGCTTCAACCATTCTGGAGAGCAATTTGGAACTATACCTAAAAGGTTATCAATATGTGCAAACCCTTTGATCTAGCAGTGTTTCTACTGGGCATATGTCCCAAAAAAAATCATAAAAGAGTGAAAGGGATAAAAATTTTTTAGTGGTCTTTTTTGTATTGGTAAGAAACTAGAAGCTGGGTGGATGCCCATAAGTTGGAGAATGGCTGAATAAGTTATGGTATAAGAATGTTATGGAATATTATTGATTTTTAGAAATAAGCAGCAGGATGATTTCAGAAAGGCCTGGAGAAACTTACATGAATTTATAATAAGTGTATTGTGTAGAACCAAGGAACATTGTACAGAGGAACAACAAGATTATATGATGATCAATTCTGATGGATGTGGCTTTTTTCAACAGCAAGGCGATTCAGGCCAGTTCCAATGGTCTTGTGATGAAGAGAGCCTTCTGCACCCAGAGAGAGGACTGTGAGAAATGAGTCTAGATCACAACATAGTATTTTCACTTTTTGTTGCTGTTGTTGTTGTTATTTGCTTGCATTTTGTTTTCTTTTTCAATTATTTCCTTTTTGATCTGACTTTTTTTTTTGTGCAGAATGATAATTCTGGAAATATGTATAGAAAAATTATACATTTATAACACATAGTGGATTACTTGCCCTATAGGGGAGGGGTGAGAATAAGGAAGGAAAAAAAAATTGGAACATAAGGTTTTGCAAGGGTGAATGTTGAAATTTTTCTATGCTTACATTTTGAAAGTAAGAGGCTTTAATAAATGAAAAAATAAATAAAAATTTAAAAAATCAAATCCAACTTTCTTACTCAAAAAGGTACAGGGACTCACTATCATCTCCAGTATCAAATACACAATTCTTTATTGAGTATTCTAAAGTCTTCACAAACAACTTTCTTCTCTTGCCTTTCTATCAGTAACTTATACCTATCACTCTTAATTCCAGACATTTTTTCCTGGCCTTCAGCCACTCCTTGAATATTCATTTTCCTCATTTCTATCTTCTTCATGATTTAGTTTTCTTTAAATTTAAGCTAAAATCATATCTTCTAAAAGAAAAAAAACAGCTTTTCATGATTCCTCTTTATTCCTATATCTACCTTCTTTGATTATTTCTATTTATTCATCTACTTAGTTTGTTGGTGCATAGTTGTTCACATATAGTCTCCCCAATGAATTGTGAACTAATAGAGAATAGGGAATTATTTCCAGATTACAGTTATGAGTGGGAAAAAAATGACTAGAAATATTGTCATGTAAGGAATAGTTGAAAGAATTGAAGATTTTATTTGCAAAAGAAGGAAAGGAAAGGGGGTATGATAATTATCTTCAACTATTTGTAAGTCTGTTATTTAGAACAGTGGTTTGATTTGTTTTTATCATGATGTACTGGAAAGAGGATTAGACATGGAGTTAGGAAGATTTGAATTTGAATCCTGGTTTAACTTAATATTAAGTAAATGGCTTGGGTCAAACATAACATGCCTGATCCTCATTTACCTCATTTGTGAAATAAAGTAGTTGGAATTTCTGACTTCTAAGTTTCCTTTGTATATTAATTAAATTTAGGATCCAATGGTTCCATGACCCCAAGAGCAGAGCTTGGAGTCATGGGTAGAAGTAGCAGAAAACAATACTTCAGCTGAGTGAGAAAAAATAATTATAAGTCTCAATAAGTATAACTGTCTATGTGATATAGTGAAGGAGGAAGTAGAATCCCCCTCTATGTAGATCTTCAAGTGGAGGTTAAATGACTAAGACTCTTGCCTAGTTATGATTTGGGTCAGGTGTCCACAGAGACACCTTTTAACTCTGCTGTTCTGTGATTCTGTAATTTGGACTTAATGGAAATGTCAAATAGAGAAAGTTTCTATTTTGTTGAAGCTATAATCCAAGATTCATCTCTATTTAGGTTCATAGAAAGGCTTATCATCAACACACAAACATCCTGCTTTCCTATACAGTAGTATATTTTTGCCCTAAATCTTTCTATCTTATCTTTTCTATTCACATAGCCCTTCCTAATCATCCATCACTTACTTTTTTTTTTATTACTTTCTTCCTCTTCCACACTTTTCATCTTGGGTTTCCTATCTACTAAAACATTCTTAGCTTTTTAATAAGTCTGTGTCAGTTTCAACTTCTCTTTGATTGGAGTCCATGGCTTCATAATCTAATACACTTAATATCCTGTTCAGGATATTAGGATATTTAAAATATCCTAATTTTAAAACCTTGATTTGTTCTTGATTGTTTAATTTACATGACAGTCTATTGTTTTTTCTCATATGGCAGGCAGGTGGCAGAGAGAATGGCATTCTAGGTTCAGAGATAGGGTGATAGGAATTCAAATCCAACCCCAGACTTAGCTGTGTGACCTTGGACAAGTAACTAAAAATCTATTTGTCTGAGGTTTTTCACCTGTAACATTTGTGAATAGCACCTGTCTCACAGGGTTATTGTGAAGATCAAATAAGACTTTATTAGGAGGGCTTGGAGCATAATAGGCATTTTAGAAAGACTTATCTTCTCTCCTCAATATATTCTTTAGTAATGTACTCCATGCATGTTTACCTGGAGAATATTCCAGAAGCTGACTAAGGGCTCTTAATTCTTCCCTATTACTTAGAAGTAAAGAGCCAATGTAAAGGATATCAAGGACTGCAAATTCTTCATCCACATGAACATTTTTCATAATGGAGAAAGGAAAAAAAAATTCTAGAGCCTAATAGGATCTAAATGGTTGTATATAAGTAAGAATTAGAGAATGAACTACAAAATGATCATATAAGAGGCAGCTACATGGTGCAATGGAGAAAGCATTGGCCCTGGAATCAGGAGGACCTGAGTTTAAATCCAGCCTCAGATATTTAACATTTTCCTGGGAAAGTCATTTAGTTCCAATTGCCTAACAAAAGATGAAAAAACAAAAACAAAAACAAACAAAAAAAATCAAAATTAATCATAGCAGGTAAAGTTTTTATTTAATTTTTTTCTTTAGTGGAGCTAAAGGTTAACTTGTGAAAGATTATGATGATACAAAAAGCACAAAAGGTTTAGAAATCAGAGTAAAAATGGATCATGACCCAAAAGCTCCAACATTTGAGGTGCTCATCCCTAGTAACTTAGAAAAGTCCAAAGAAAGATTTTTCAAAAAATTATTCATGAATGAGGATAAGGAAGGATTTATTCTGAAGTCACAGATTTTTTTTCTAAAGATTACCAGTATCTTTCCTGCCAGGGGCATTATACTTAATGTCATAATGCATACCATGTAGACTAATCGCAGAAAAATCAGTCTTAAAGGATGAGAGTCAATTCCTATGGTATTCAAATAGCCAGACCAATGTGAAAATTAGTCCTAAAGAATTTCATCACAAGAGGATTTTAAAAAGGATAAAAGGAGATGAATAGAGTTATTATTCTAAGGAAGAAGCATCTCCTGATATTTCTATATTTACCCTGTGAATATTCCCTAAGGATCCCTGGAATCTTCAAATTAAAATGTGGGAACTTCAATTCTGATTTATTTCTTCAGTAACATTTTTAATACCTTTTCCCGGATCTGCTTTGTCCTAACCCCATAGACGATAGGATTAAGCATGGGTGGGACAACAACATACAAATTGGCCAGGAGGATGTGGATATAACTAGGGACATTCTGACCAAAGTGGTGGGTCATGAAAGAGAATAAGGCTGGAGTATAAAAAGCCAAGATGACACAAACATGGGAACCACACGTACTCAGGGCTTTTAGTCGAGCATCCTGGGAGGGGAGGTGAAAGACAGCTTGGAGAATCAGAATGTAAGATACAGCAATAGCTACCATGTCCAAGATTGAAGCCCCATTAGCACACAGACCATAGATCATATTGACTCTCATGCTAGCACAGGCCAATCGAGCAATGCCCATGTGTTCACAATAGGTATGAGGAATGACATGGTTTCCACAGAAAGGAAGGCGAAGGATCAGGAACACAAAGGGAATCACTGTCAAGAAAGACCTCGCCACCACCCCAATGCCCATCATGTTCACCACTCTGTTGGTGAGGACTGTGCTGCAAGGGATTACAGATTTCCACATAGCGATCATAGGCCATAGATGATAGTACAGCTGATTCCATCACAGTGAAGATATGTACAAAGAACATTTGAATGAGACATGCACCAAAACTGATTTCTCTCATTCTAAACCAAAAGATGCCCAACATCTTGGGAATGGTGGCTGTGGATAGGCCTTGATCAATGGTGGCCAACATTGCCAGAAAGTAGAACATGGGCTGGTGAAGTGCCTTCTCAGTCTGAATCACACACAATATGGTGATATTTCCCAAGAGGGCAATAAGATACACAACACAAAAAGGAAAACCAATGAGGATGTGGAAATTTTCCAGACCTGGAATTCCCAGTAAAATAAAAAAGGGGGGATGGAACTGAGTATTATTGGAAGGGGGCATCCTTTTTATAACTGTTGAAGGCTATAGTCATTGCAGATGGACTTTCAAATGCTGGAAGGGATTTAGATGGTATCACTTCATGCTTCTACATTCCTGAAGGAACATAGAAAAGGTATTTTTTTCTTTCCAAAATACGTTTAGAATAAAACAATCTTGTAATATGACAGAACTTCAGAGACCAGTATGTCATGAAACACTTGCCTGAATAGAAATCTGCTCTATGACTTAACAAGTGTTCACGTAGCATACAAGTATAGGTCTCAGGTGATCATGAATTCACTGCATGCCAAATGAGGTCATTCTTCTTTTAGATACAAAATTCCTAGGAAGGTGATATTTAAATTAATTCAAATTATTAAAATATGGATCTCTACCAATTCTGGTTATTTATGACCATCTAAAAATTCTTCTTATGAAAGATAGTGGTCCAATACTAGAAGACTATTATATTGTCTCCAAGTCTTTTCCCCCCTCCAACCTAAATAGACTCTTTCTTTAATGTAGCTTGGAAAAGCTTCAAGTCTTGTCAACATTTCTTGAAAGTGCTCCAATGTGTTCATGTCAACACAATATCAATGTACATTCTTACACGTGAACCTAAAATTGATCACAATATTACAAATGCTTTACAAGAGTAGAGTACTGTTATATTATCACTTCCTTTATATTTTTATTAAATTAATTTAAGGTTGAATACTTACTTTGGTGTCTTATGTCATATTGACGTACAATGAACTTGTGGTCTACTAGAAAAAAATAAGATTTTAAAAAAATGTTTTATTATTTATTCACATCCTACATTAACTTTAGTTTTAGAAATGTGGGGTTTTTTTTAGCACTACCATGAAACTTTACAATTATAAATATTATTATCATAGTAGATTTGACTCCTTGTTTTTTCATCTTAAATTCTTTTAGGAATGTGGTTGTCATTTAGTGTGCCAATAGTTGCACATTATTCTCTCAATTTTGAATCATTTTAAATTATGCAAACCTGCCTATCATGACTTTATTTTTTTCACTGATAAAACCTATTGATTAGTATATGATCCAAAGAACTTTCCAGGACCTCCATTTAATTCAATAGTCAACAAATATTATTAAGTAATGATTAGGTTCTGTACTCTATACTAGTATGACAATAACAGTAGAATCTGTTTTGCTACAATATTACATAGAAGGGATAGCAGTATTAGTTGAGATGGGAATGTTACCTTTGTTTCCCAATACCAACAATAATCTGAAAAATAAACCACAAATGTATCAAGGAAAGGGGACACAGATGAGTGGGAGAAGAATGCCTTACAGGAGGTCACACCACCATAAAATCTCAAACACAACATACGTTTACACAAGGCAAAATAAGATAATAAATCCAATGATAGCTTCTAATGCTTTATTGTCTTTTCTTTATTTTTTTTTCTAGCAAGTCCCTTCAAAAATCAAAAGTCAGAAAGATCTGTAAATATGGAAACCTCAGTAAAATCATCTGTCTAGCAAGTGATAGGGAAATTCTTTTCCCTCAATTCTCTGTCCTTCGTGTGAAAATGGTCATAGCCAGTATACAGAATCCTGGAGCAAAGAACAAGTTTTATTCATAGTATAACTCTGCCTAGTCCACATTTTGAACATGTGCTTAATGCTGGGCATCAATTTTGAAATCATAATGTATGTGCATGACAAAGAAACTAATTTCAAATGACTTAAAGCAATCAAAATTATTAGTGCAAGGAAGCATTGATATTTGGCTTTAATGAAATAAAAATTACAGTAGGTGGAGTCAAAATGGCAGAGTAAAGGCTGGAACTTGCCCAACCTCTTCCCGAAACTGTTCTAAATTCCTTAAATGACTCTAAAAATTTTTTTGAGCATTAGAACAACCCAAAAAAGACAAAGCATAACGTTTTCCAGCCCAAAGCAAGTCAGCAAAAAAGCTCAGCAGATAAAATGACAGGAAAAGATAACGATGAATGTTGGAGGGGACGTGGGAAGACTGGGACACTAATACATTGTTGGTGGAACTGTGAACGGATCCAACCATTCTGGAGAGCAATTTGGAACTATGCTCAAAAAGTTATCAAACTGTGCATACCCTTTGACCCAGCAGTGTTTCTATTGGGCCTATATCCCAAAGAGCTCTTAGAGGAGGGAAAGGGCCCCACATGTGCAAGAATGTTTGTGGCAGCCCTTTTTGTAGTGGCTAGAAACTGGAAACTGAATGGATGCCCATCAATTGGAGAGTGGCTAAATAAATTATGGTATATGGATGTTATGGAATATTATTGCTCTGTAAGAAATGACCAGCAGGACGATTTCAGAGAGGCCTGGAGAGACTTGCATGAACTGATGCTGAGTGAAACGAGCAGAACCAGGAGATCATTATACACAGCAACAACAGTATTACATGATGATCAATTCTGATGGACATGGCTCTCTGCAACAAAGAATTGTCTCAAACCAATTCTAATTGTTCACTGAAGAAAACCATATACACCCAGAGAGAGGGATATGAAATGTGGACCACAACATAACATTTTCATGCTCTCTATTGAGGTTTGCTTGCATTGTGTTTCCTTTCTCTGATTTTCTTTTTTTTCTTGTAGATAGGATTTTTCTTGCACAATTTGTAAAGTATTTCAACATTATTAACGTGTAGTGGACTTCCTGCCATCTAGGGGAGAGGAGGGAATGGGGGTAAAATTTGTAATGGAAAGCTTTGTAAAGATCAATTCTGGGGAACTACCCATACAGATGGAATGCAAATAAAAAGCTTTAATTAAAAAAAAAAAGCTCAGCAGAAAAGGTCTGTCACACCACCCTGGGAGTCCTGGGGCAGGACATGCCAGTACAGCCCTGGATCCATCTCCAGGCCAGCCTCTCGCCGACCTCTGAAATAGTGGCAGTACTGATAGCTTCTAGACCTCTTAGCCCAGAGACACCAAAGAAGATCTGGAAGGTCAGCAGAAAAGGTTTGTGGAACGAGCCCAGATGCAATAGCAGTTCAAACCTAGCCCCAGCTCCAGGCCAACTCCAGCATCAACAAGGTGAGAGCTCTGAATCAGCCATAGAACTGGAGGCTTCTGGGTATCTCAGCCTTGGGACACCAAGGAGGACTCAAGAGCAGTGGAGAGAGTCTGTAGCAATGAGTTGGGAATCCCAGTGCAGACCCCAGCCCTGGCTAGTGTCTTATACCTATGGTGAGACCAGGATACATCTAAGAGCTCCAGGGCAGGACAAAGGACTTGCCATCAGATTCCCAGAAGGATTTCTGAAAACAGCTGCACAAAACCCCTGAAGTTTGGGACACTGTATCCTTCACCCAGGAAACAGAGACCTACTTTAACAAAGACTTAAAAGCAGAGAAATAGCCTAGGGAAATGAGCAGAAAACAAAAAAAAAGTTTCTGACCATGGAAAGTTATTATGGTGACAAGGAGGATCAAAATACACACTCAGAAGATGATAATAAAATCAAAGCTCCAACATAGAAAGTTTCCAAGATAAAAAATTGGGCTCAGTCCAGAAGAGCTCAAAAGGGTCTTTGAAAATCAAATAATAGAGATAGAGGAAAAATTAGGGAAAGAATTGAGAGAGGTACAAAAAGAAATACAAAAAGCTAATGAGGAGAATGCCTTAAAAAGCAAATTTCACAAATTGGGAAAAGGAGGTACAAATATTCACTGAGGAAAATAGTTCCTTAAAAAATAGAATTGGCAAATGGATGTTAATGACATTATGAGACATCAAGATATGATAAAGTAAAGCAAAAAAAAAAGATAGAAAAAAATGTGAAATATCTCAGTGTAAAAAGAACTGACCTGGAAAACAGGTCTAGGAGAGATGATTTAAAAATTATTAGTCTATCTAAAAGTCATGAACAAAAAAAAAAAAAAAAAAAAAACAAGCCTGGACATCATCTTTAAGAAAGTAGCAAGGAAAATTGTCCTGATATTCTACAACCAGAGGATAAAATAGAAATTGAATGAATCCTACTGATCATCTCCTAAAAGAAATAACAAAATAAAAATTCCTAGGAATATTATATTCAAATTATAGATCTCTCTGGTCAAAGAGAAAATACTCTAAGGATCCAGAAAAAAATAATTCATGTATAGTGAAGCCACATTCAAGATAACACAAGATTTAGCAGCTTCTACATTAAAGAACCAGAGGACTTGGAATATGATATTTTGGAGAGCAATGGAACTAGTATTGTAACCAAGAATTACCTACCCAGCAACTTAGTATAAACCTTCAGAGTATAAGGTGGGTATTCAATGACACAGAAGGTTTTCAAGTATTCATGATGAAAAGACCAGAGCTGAGTGGAAAATATGATTTTTACATATAAGACTCTGGAGAAGCATAAGGAAGTAATCAGGAAAGTGATATCTTAAGGGACTTAATAAAGTTTATCGGTTTACATTCCTACAAGGGAGGGTGCTGTTTGCAACTCATTAGAACATTCTCATTATTATGATAGTTGCAAGGAGTATATATAAACAGAGGGCACAGTTGGAAATGTTGTAACTCAGCTCTAATATAGTGATGTCATTTTAGTGCTCTTCGAGAATAAAAGAAAACCTATACCTTTACCCAAACCAAAAAGGAGAAGAGCCATATTAACTCTACAAACAGAACTAGGGAAATCAGCCAAAGTTATAAAAAAAATGCATAAAACATTTAATGATGATTTTTTTGGTTTTTGGAAACAAATGCAAGCTCCTTAGAATTTTGATGCTTTCAGATCCAGTCTCACTAATGCTAGTATGAGGCTCAAAATCATGGCCATATTGTTGCTTATGTCTCTGTGGTGGCTCTTTTTTCCCCCCCCCATCTTTTCTGGTAGAGATATTTGGAGATTATAATAGCATTATGAATTTCATAATGGAAAGGAAAGTGAAACAACCAGAAATCTAGGGATGTAATCTAATCCAGTATCTTCCAGAAACCAGATTGTAAAGAACAGAGTTATATTGACATGCATTTGTTCTAATTTAACAGGAGCAGGGATGCATATTTGTCCATCCATTAAACATGCTGCATTTGGAAATATAATTAGAAGGACAAACATTATGTATATATAAACTGTATTAATTTCATCCCAATCTCTCCAGGACCTAAAATAGCATAAGGAAAAGAAATCATCCAAGAATTTGAGAAAACTTTGACTCTTGCTAAACTTCCTTGGAAAATGTTACTATGTAAAAGATAATGATATTAATAAATGTTAATTGGATAAATGAAAGTATACCACTGGTCATTAGTGCTATCTATAAAGTTCATTGGAATGAAAGCCTGACCTTATTATACTAGTTAGAAAATTCCACCATTCCAATTAGAAAGTTGGAGATTCAAAGAAATAGAGAAGAGGAAGAGGAAATAAGCTTACCCATTTGGATAAAGAGTTGAGAACAAGGGGCATCTTGGTGGTACAGTGGATAAAGCACCAGCCCTGAAGTCAGGAGAACTTGAGTTCAAATCTAGATTCAAGCACTTGGGCAAGTCACTTAACCCCAGTCTCAGCAAAAAAAAAAAAAAAAAAAAAAAAAAAATTGAGAATAATTTCTTTCTCAACATTTGGGAAATAACATTTTTAAAAGATTTTTTAACAAAACATTAATTTCATTCTATTGTAATTTTAATCAGTCAATTACAATGGAAAATTTTTCTTCAGTTCTTTCTTTGGAAATATAAAAATCAAAGCAATAAACAAAAGCTCTTAGAGCTAGAAGAGAACTTAACATTTGATGATCCTATATTCCACTCTGTGTGAGAACAGAATGATATATAAAAAAAAATGATTTCTGGAATTGAAGGTTGAACATCTGGGTTGAAATCCTGACTCCAATGCTTACTATCTGTGTGATCTCCAATAAGTCACTTTCCCTTAATGACAGAGAGTTTTGGATAGAAAATTTGAAGGTTAAATTCAGTAATTTTCTAAGAAATTGTATAAAATTAAATATGTTATTGGAATTCACTCTTTAGTATTTTAACTAGTTATCCAGTCTTTATAAAAACAAAGTTTTAATAGGAAGTTTTTCTTATTCTGAGAATTTTAAAAAAGCTGCCTTTCTGTAATGTTCTCCTTTTCTATTTTGATTTTTCTCTTCTGATCTCATAACAGAAACATGTTCACTTGTTCTTTCTTTCACATTTTCCCTATAAAGCATTTAAATAGAAAGGAATGCAAGGTAATGGTCAATTGCTTTATTTAAGGTTCGGTCCTTGTCCATTTGATGTCTGAAGAAAACTTTTCTTTATTATACAATTTACTCTTTGGTCTGTCTGAACCCATTTCCTCTGTAAACTCTTTAATCTTGTCCCCATACGCATAACACTTTTATCTCAGGCTGAACAGAAGCAGTTTCAGGGCAAGGAGATGAGAAAATGGAACTCACAGCTTTCTTTGCAGAGGTGGAAGGGGGTGTTTTTGGATGTAATATATTGCATATACTATCAAAATCAAAATGGTGATTAGTTTTTCTGAATTGTTTTCTATTTCTTTTTTCTTTGTTAAAATGGAGCATTCATTGGGTAGCAGAATAGCCATATTTAGAAATAAAAAATAATGAACAATTAAAAATCAATTTTTTTTTTTTGCTTTTTTTTTTTGCTAAGGAAATTGGGGTTAAGTGACTTGCCCAGGGTCACACAGCTAGGAAGTGTCTGAGACCAGATTTGAACTCAGGTCCTCCTGATTTCAGGGCTGGTGCTCTATCCACTGCGCCACCTAGCTGCCCCTAAAATCAATAATTTTTAAAGAAAAAAAACTACCATGGTTAAAAAAAATATAACAGTAGTCCACTCTTTGATTTACCAAGACTGATACTGAAATAAAATCTTGTATTTTTCTTAACATCACTCTGCTGACCTCTGAATAAGTGTGAGGAGAGAGACTTTATATTGTAAAAACCACTGAATACCTTCAGCCTTAAAACTCCTGAATCTTCCCTGGGGGCTAACCTTTGGGAAAAGAAGAGAATACAGTGCTTTTAGGTTGTTTCTAGTAATGAACAAATAATTTGCCTATAAGGAGCCATAGTAGATTTACCTGGGACCTAAAGTCTGGACTGGAAAATGATGAAAGAGGGCCTACTTCTGAACCAAGAGGTCCTAGCTCTTTTCCAAGTAAACTATATGAAACAGGTGAGGTGACTTAGGAAGAAAAGTCAGGACTCTGACAGTTGCCTAAGAGCAATGGAGAGTCGGAGATGGATGAGCACGCATGACTTCTCCCCAGGCATGGAAAAAAAAATGTGACTAAAGATAGAGAAAACTTGAGAAACAAGGGAGAGTGGTGGAGAATTATATAAATAAAAAGGAACATATAACAGAAGGGTGAAGAGGAACATACATTCTAGTAAAAGGAATTGATAAGACTCATGAAAGGGGAGATCCCACTAGTTTATGTTTTTCTTTGCTTGGACAAGGGCAAGATGACCAAATATGAACTGAGACCACACCAAATATTATGTCATGAAAATGTTAGAATTAATAAGCATGCTTGATTAATGTAACCTCATAATATATTTTGATCAACAACTTTTAAATTATTAACATAGAATAAGACACAAAACAACAACCAATGGCCTAGGTAAATATATTCATTACATTCATATAATAGAAAATATTTTGCACAAGAGCCAAGTGGAAGAGGAACTCTATGTAAATTATGAGTTTCTTTAAGTGTTTTTT
>JAJPUD010001018.1:178757-197499 GCA_023553655.1 Myrmecobius fasciatus | reverse complement strand
TATCCAAGAGCACTTGATGTTTTTCCAATTGTTTAGATCTGACTTTATTTGTGTGGAGAGTGTTTTGTAATTTTGCTCATATAGATTCTGACTTTCCCTTGGCAGATATATTCCCAAATATTTTATACTATCGATAGTTATTTTGAATGGAATTTCTCTTTGTATCTCTTGCTGTTGCATTTTGTTGGTGATGTATAAAAATGCTGATGATTTATGTGGATTTATTTTGTATCCTCCATTGTGAGTTTAGACTGACAGATATGTCAGCCTACTGAATCTCAAGCAGGTCCAGCCCAAAAAGTTAGCCTGACAGACATGCTAGCCAACTGAATAGGACTAATGTCACAAATTATTCAGTACCTCATGGAGGGACATCAAGGATTTTATAGGTTTCATAGCTCAGGGAAAAGGAACAGCTGAGAAACATCTGGGGTCCAAGGAAACTATAAATTCAGTTCTGGCAGGTAGGAGTAAAGAATGCTGAGTTTGGGAAAAGAAGACAGTAAGTCTGGAGCCAAAAGATAAGGTGTAAGTCGAGGCTGAACATCTGGAGGTTTTATGACTCCTTTGGAATGTGAGTCCAATTATTTCTGATGGTCAGGAAGTGGGGGTTGCTATTTCTGGGCAGAATAATTAAGAGAAACTGAAACAGAGCAACTGAGGGAAACAGACATGGGAACTGTGGCACAACAAGTTTTGCTGCATCATGATTCTTGGTTGCAATTCTAATCCCATTGCTCTCTGGAATATCATATTTCAAGTCCTCTGGTTCTTTAATGTGGAAGCTGCTAAATCTTGTGTTATCCTGATTCTGGCTTCACTATATATGAATTGTTTCTTTCTGCATCCTTGCAATATTTTCTCCTTCACCAGAGAGTTCTATTATTTGACAATATTCCCAGAAGTTTTTGTTTTGGTATTTCTTTTAGGAGGTGATCTGTGGATTCATTCAATTTCTATTTTACCCTCTGGCTGTAGAATATCAGTATAATTTTCCTTACTAATTTCTTGAAAAATGATGTCCAGGCTTTTTTTGTTGTTGTTGTTGCTCATGACTTTCAGGTTGACAAATAATTGAATCTATTTTCTAGTTGTTGTTTTTACCCTGAGATATTTCACATTTTTCCCCTATCTTTTCATTGTTTTGTTTTTTTTTTAAATTGTATCTTGATCTTTCATAATGTCATTAGCATCTAATTGCCAATTTTGTTTTTTAAGGAAGTATTTTCCCCAATGAACTTTTGTACTTCCTTTTATCAATTGTCCAAGTTTACTTTAAGACATTCTTCTCCTTATTAGCTTTTTGTATTTCTTTTTGTACCTCTCTCAATTCTTTCCCTATTTTTGCTCTATCTCTTTTACTTGATTTTCTAAGTCCTTTTTGAGCTCTTTTATAGACTGAGCCCAATTCTTGTTTTCCTGTAAGCTTTCTATGTAGGAGCTTTGATTTTATAATATCTTCTGAGTGTGTGTTTTGATCCTTCTTGTCACCATAATAACTTTCTATGATCAGAAACTTTTTTTTGTTTTGTTTTCTGCTCATTTTCCTAGGATATTATTACTCTGCTTTTAAGTCTTTGTAAAATAGGTCTCTGTTTCTAGGGTGAAGGGTACAGTGTCCCAAGCTTCAGGAGTTTTGTGCAGTTGTTTTCATTTTTTTTTTCTGGTGAGATTTTCTGCTGAGTTGCCTTTGGCTAGAAAATTTTCCACTCCATCTTTTTGGGTGTTCTGGTGCTCTAAAATTTGTTTAGAGTCATTATTTAAGGTATTTGGAGCAGTTTGAGATAGAGGTTGCACAAAGTCCAGCCTTTAATCTGCCATCCTGACTCTGCCTACTTAGTCTTATTTCCTTAAAGTCAAATATCCATACTTCCTTCAATTAATAATTTCTTGATTAGTTTGAGTCATTTAAAATTAGTTTCTTCCTCATGTAGATACAGTATGAATTCAATATTGTTTTCAAAATTTGATGCCCAGCATTGAGTATTCAAGATATGGGCTGGGCATAGTATACTATGGGTAAAACTCTTGGTCCATTCTTTGGTCCATGCTTCTATGTAATGGCTTTGACTATCTCCACATGAAGAAATCCTCCCACATTGGGATGAACAGAATTTCCCTATCATTTGCTTGACAGGTGATTTTACTGAGTTTTCCAAATTTGCAGATCTTTCTTACTTTTGATTTTTGAAGGGTCTTACTAGGAAAAAAATAGGAAAAGAGGATTAGACAATAGAAGTTATCATTTGGATTTATTATTTTGTTTTGTCTTGTGTAAATGGATGTTATGTTTGAGATAATATAATGGTATGACCTCATATGAGGCATTCTTTCCCCACTCATCTGTATCTCATTTCCCTGATATATTGGTGGTTTATACTTCAGATTATTGATGGTAATAGCAAACAAAGGAGGCATTTTCATCTTCCCTAAAACTGTTGTCCCTTCCATGTGATATTGTATCAAAACAAATATTCTACTGTTATTGCCATGCTAGTACAGACTACTGAACCTGATCATTACTTAATAATATTTGTTGACTATTAAATTATTCTCTAAATGTTCCTGGAAAATTCTTTGGATCATGTACTATTCAATATACTTTATCAATGAAAAAAAATGAAGTCATGGTAGGCAGATTTGCATAATTAAAAAGTGATTGAGAATTGAAAGAAAAATCAGCACACGAAATAATAACTATATTCCTAAATGAATTTAAGATGAGAAAATAAGGAGTCAAATCTACTATGATAATAATATATTTAAATGTAAAGTTTCATGGTAGTGCTAAAAAACAACATTTATAAAACTATAGTTAATGTAGGATGTGAATAAATAGTAATACTCATTTAAAAAATAGTTATTTTTTTTCTAGTTGACCACAAGTTTATTATAAGTCAATGTATTGACATAGACACCAAAGTTAGTAATCAATTTTAAAGTGATTTAGTTAAAATATGAAGGAAGTGATAATATACCTGTACTCTACTCTGGTAAAGCACAATTTATAATACTGTGTTCAATTTTAGGTATCACATGTAAGAGTGGACATTGACATTGCATTGATGTGAACACATTGGAGCACTTTCAGGAAATGTTGACAAGACTTGAAGTTTTTCCAAGCTACATTGAAGAAAGAGGCTGTTTAGGTTGGAGGGGGCAGGGGGAGAGACTTGGAGACATCATAATTGTCTTCTACTATTGGAGAACTGTCTTTCAGAAGAAGAATTTCTAAAAAGGCATAAGTAGGCAGAAATGGTAGACGTTCAATATTTTAATAATTTGAATTAATTTAAATATCACCTTCCTAGGAATTAAGCCTATCTGAAAGAGAAATCATTTGGGATGCAGTGAATTCATCATCACCTGAGACCTCTACTTGTATGCTACATGAACACTTATTAAGTCATAGAGCAGATTTCTATTCAGGCAAGTGTTTCATGACATACTGATCTCTGAAGTTCTGTCATATTATGAGATTGTTTTATTCTAAAGGTATTTTGGAAAGGAAAAAAATACCTTTTCTATGTACCTTCAGGAATGTAGAAGCATGAAATGATAACATCTAAATTCCTTCCAGCATTTGAAAGTCCATCTGCAATGACTATAGCCTTCAACAGTTATAAAAAGGATGCCCCCTTTCAATAATACTCAGTTCCATCCCCCCTTTTTCATCTTACTGGGAATTCCAGGTCTGGAAAATTTCCACATCCTCATTGGTTTTCCCTTTTGTGTTGTGTATCTTATTGCCCTCTTGGGAAATATCACCATATTGTTTGTGATTCAGACTGAGAAGGCACTTCACCAGCCCATGTTCTACTTTCTGGCAATGTTGGCCACTATTGATCAAGGCTTATCCACAGCCACCATTCCCAAGATGTTGGGCATCTTTTGGTTTAGACTGAGGGAAATCAGCTTTAGTGCATGTCTCATTCAGATGTTCTTTGTACATATCTTCACTGTGATGGAATCAGCTGTGCTATCATCTATGGCCTATGATCGCTATGTGGCAATTTGTAATCCTTTGCATTATAGCACAGTGCTCACCAACAGAGTGGTGACTATGATGGGCATTGGGGTAGTGGTGAGGTCTTTCTTGACAGTGATTGCCTTTGTGTTCCTGATCCTTCGCCTTCCTTTCTGTGGAAACCATGTCATTCCTCATACCTATTGTGAACACATGGGCATTGCTCGATTGGCCTGTGCTAGCATCAGAATCAATATAATCTATGGTTTATGTGCTATTGGAACTCTAATGTTGGACATTGTAGCTATTGCTGTATCTTACATTCTGATTCTCCAAGCTGTCTTTCACCTCCCCTCCCAGGATGCTCGACTAAAAGCCCTGAGTACCTGTGGTTCCCATGTTTGTGTCATCTTGGCTTTTTACACTCCAGCCTTATTCTCTTTCATGACCCACCGCTTTGGTCAGAATGTCCCTAGTTATATCCATATCCTCCTGGCCAATTTGTATGTTGTTGTCCCACCCATGCTTAATCCTATCATCTATGGGGTTAGGACAAAGCAGATCAGGGAAAAGGTATTAAAGATGTTACTGAAGAAATAAATCAGAATTCAAGTTCCTACATTTTAATTTGCACTTTCCAGGAATATTTAGGGAATATTCAGAGAGTAAACAGAAATATCAGGAGATGCCTCTTCCTAAGAATAATAATACCACTCATCTCCTTTTATCATATTTAAAATCCACTGGTGATAAAATTCTATATAGGGCTAATTTTCACATTGGTCTGTCAATCTGGATATCATGGGAATTAACTCTAATTCTTTAAGACTGATTTTTCTGAGGCCACTCTCCATGGTGTGCACCATGACATTGAGTATAATGCCCTTGGCAGGAAAGATATTGGTAATCTTTGGAATGAAACTGTGACTTCAGAATGAGAACTTCCTTATCCTCACTTGTGAGTAGTTTTTTGAAATATCTTTCTTTTGTTTTTTCTCAGTTACTGGTGATGAGCACCTTAAATGTTGGAGCTTTTGGTTCATGATCCATTTTTACTCTGATTTCTAAATCCTTTTGTGCCTTTTGTGCCATCATAATCTTTCACATGTTAACCTTTAGCTCCACTAAAGAAAAAAAAGTAAACACTTTCCCTAATATGATCAATTTTGGTTTGGGTTTTTTTTTAAAATCCTTTCTTAGGCAATTGGGGCTAAATGACTTTCCCAGGATCTCACAGCTAGCAAGTGTCAAATGTCAGAGACTGGATTTAAGCTCAAGTATTCCTGAATCTAGGGCCAGTGCTTTATCCATTGCACCATCTAGCTGCCCCCTATATGATCAATTTTGTAGACCATTCTATGATTCTTATTTACATCCTATTAGCACATAGTATTTTTTTCCTTTCTCCATTATAAAAAAAAATTTAACTTGGATGAATAATTTGCAGTCCTTCATATCCTTTACATTAGCACTTTACTTCTTAGTAATAGAGAACAGTTAAGAAGCCTTTGTCAGCTTTTGGAATATTCTCTAGGTAAACATATTAGGAGTACATTGCTAAAGAAATTGAAGAGAGAAGAAAAGTGTTTCTCACATGCCTATTATACTCCAAGTCTTGTATGAAATGCTCTACTAATAAAGTCTTACTTAATCCTCACAATAACCCTTTGAGGCAGGCGCTATTAGCACAATTTTACAGTTGAAGAACCTAGGAAAAATAGAGTTTAAGTTAGTTGTCCAGGGTCACACACAGCTAAGTCTGGGGTTAGATTTGAACTCATATCTCCCTGCCTTCGAGCCTAGAATTCCATTCTCTCTGCTGCTCAGCTGCCCATATGAGAAGAAACAATAGACTGTCAAGTAATTTAAAACAATCAAGAACAAATCAAGGACCCTATAATGATATTAAATAGTGTATTAGATTATAAAGTCATGGACATCAATTAAAGAGAAGTTGAAACTGACACAGACTTAAAAGCTAAGAATTTTTTAATAGTTAGGAAACCCAAGATTAAAAGTATAGAAGAGGAAGAAAGTGGAAAAAAAATTGAGTATTGGTTGAGTAGGAAGGTCTATGTGAATAAGATAAGATTTAGGCAAAAGAAAGCAGTGTAATCATTGTATACTATGATATAGGCAAGCAGGATGGCTATGTGTTGATGAGGAGCCTCTCTATGAAACTAAATAGAGATGAATGTTGCATTGTAGCTTCAACAAAATAGAAACCTTCTCTATTTGATGGTTCCAGGAAGTCCAAATCACAGAATCACAGAACCTCAGAGTTAAAATATGTCTCTGTGGCCATTTAGCCCAAATTACAATTAGACAGGTATCTTAGTCATTTAACCTCTACTTGAAGATCTACAGAGAGGGAGATTCTACTTCCTCCTTTGCTATGTCACATAGACAGTTATATTTGTTGAGAGTTATAATTATTTTTTCTCACTCAGCTGAAGTATTGCTTTCTGCAACTTCTACCCATGACTCTTAGCTCTGCTCTTGGGATCATGGAACTATTGGATCCTAAATTTAATGCATAAAGGAAACTTAGAAGTCAGAAATTCCAATTACATTTCACAGATGAGGTCAATGAGGATCAAGGATGACAGGTTTGACAGAAGCTATTTAGTTAAAAATTAGTTAAACTAGGATTCAAAGTCAGATCTTCCTAACTCCATGTCTAATCCTCTAACCACTACACCACAATAAAAACAATTCAAATTACTCTTCTAAATAACAGACTTACAAGTAGTTGAAGACAATTATCATGCCCCCTTTCCTCAAATCTTATCTTTTGCAAATAAAATCTCAATTCTTTCAACTGTTCCTTATATGACAATATTTCTAGTCACTTTTTTTCCAGTCATAACTGTAATCTGGAAATACTTCTCTACACTCTAGCTCACAATCCATTGAGAAGACAAAAAGCAAACAACTATGGACTAACAAACTAACTAGAGGAACAATTTGAGATAACCAAAAGAAAGTAGATATAGGAACAAAGAGGAATCAGGAAAGGCTGTTTTTTGTTTGTTTGTTCATTTTTTAAAGAAGATATGATTTTAGCTTAGATTTAAAGAAAGCTAAAGAATGAAGGAGAGAGAGATGAGGAAGAAGAGTATTCAAGGAGTGGCTGAAGACCAGGAAAAAATTGTCTTGAATTAGGAATGGTAGATGTAAGCTACTTACAGTAAGGCAAGGGGAGAGAGCTGGTTATGAATGCTTTTGAATACTCAATAGAAGATTGTGTATTTGATACTGGAGAGGATAGTGAGTCCCTGTAGCTTTTTGAGTAAGAAATTCAGACTTGATTTTTATACTTTCATTTATTAAAGCTTCTTATTTTCATAACATATGCTTAGATAATTTTCAACATTCACCCCTGTAAAACCTTGTGTTCCAAATTTTTTTCCTTCCTTCCCCTCCTCTCCTCCCCTAGATGGCAGGTAATCCAATATATATTATACATGTGTAATTCTTCTATAAATATTTACATAATTATCATGCTGCACAAAAAATCAGATCAAAAAGGAAATAATTGAGTAAAAAAACAAAATACAAGCAAACAACAACAGAATGAAAATACTATGTTGTGATCCACACATTCTCCACAGTTCTCTCTCTGAATGCAGATGGCTCTCTTCATCACAAGACCATTGATATTGGTCTGAATTACCCTGCTGTTGAAAAGTTCCCATTCCATCAGAATTGATCATTGTATAATCTTGTTGTTTCTATGTACAATGTTCTCTTGGTTCTACTCACTTCACATAGCAAAAATTCATGCAAGTCTCTCCAGACCTTTCTAAGATCATTCTGTGATCATTTCTTATAGAAAAATAATATTCCATAGCATTCATATGCCATAACTTATACAGCCATTCTCCAACTGATGGGCCCCACCCAGATTCCAGTTTCTACAAAAAGGGCTGCCATAAACAATTTTTTGTACAAATGTGTCCTTTTCCTTTCTTTATGATCTCTTTGGAATATATGCCCAGTAGAAACACTGCTAGATCAGAAGGTATGCACAGATTGATACCCTTTTGGGCATAGTTCCAAATTCCTCTCCAAAATAGTTGAAACTCCACCAACAATGCTTTTGTGTTGGAATTGGTTTTTCAGAAGATCACTTTGATAGTTGAGTGAATGGGGAGACATTTGTAGCAGTTATATAAATCAGCATATTATTGCAATAATCCTAGTGGGAAGTGTTGAGAGACTGATCCAGGATGATATGGGAGAAGAAACAGAGTCATATGTGAGAGATATTTTACAAAAAACAAAATCAGTAGGTCTGGGAAACACATTAGATATAAGGTTTTGTGAGATACTGGAGTTTGGAGGATGACACAAAACTGAGAATCTGGATGACTGGGAAAATGATGTTCCTCTCAACAGTTAAGAAGAAGTTAGGAAGAGAATAGTTCAAGATACCTAAATATTATCAAATTTAGCATGTCCAAAAGGAAACGAGGTGAAAACTGGAGGTCATCAGGGTGGTTTTGACTGGATATGTATATATGACAATCATTAATATAACAATAATCATTGAAGACATAGGAGCTAATGAGGCCACCAAAGTAATAATAGTATAGTAAGAAAAGTGGACTTGCAGCATATATCTGTAGGAAACCTAATGCTAATGTCTGTGACCTCAATAAAGATATAGAAAGGAAAAGAGACAACAATCAAATAGATAGGTGAAAAAACATGAGAGAATACCTTCATGAAAACCTCAAGAGAAAAGGGTAGTTGATAGTGCCAAAGTTACAGAAAGGAAAGAAGAATGAAGACTGAGAAAAGACCATGGTATTTGAAAATTAAGAGATCTTTAGTAACTCTGGAGAAAACAGTTTCTAGGCACTTGATCCTCAAAAAGCTTTAAGTACTTATATTTCCTATTTCATCACTTTTTATATCTTTGTTATAAAGGTTCCTTAGCATTTCAAAGACTTTAGATAACAAGAAAATAAATAAAACTCATCTATCCCCTTATAACATGCAAATTGTCAAATGAGATATAACTTTAACCATTTGTACTTTTATTGTATGAGAGAAATACTCCTACATTACTATTGGGTCATTTCTTTGCCCACGTCATTCCCCCCTTAGAGTATCAGTATAGCTCCTCAAATGTACAGCAAATCATATTTGTAAATTAAAATAAAATTTTGTTTTTTCATGTAGGTTCCAACATTTCACAGGACTACAATTGAATGCTATATTTACAAAACAAAAGCAAAAAAACAAAATATGTTGCAAACGCACAAGAAAAATTGTGGAAGATGTGATCCTTTAAGTAATTATAAGAAAATATATTTAAATGTCTTCTATGTGCAAATGAGCTTTAATACAAATAAGCATCATCAGATAGTATGATTTTACTTAGAAATACAAATTTCATCCAACTATCTCTGTTTTTTTCCTTATGAATAAAATTAAATATAATCACATTAGTTAATTCAGTTTTGTCTTTCATATTGTTCTTTGATTCTGATCCTTCTATTAACTGTGATGCCCAAATATGCTTTCATATCATTCTACCCTTATGTATCCATCAGTTGAACTCCAATAGAATCTGTTCCTTACTTTTGATGATCCTAGTTCTGACTACGCTGTGCTACCATTTCCTGCCCACTGTTCTCACACAAACTACCACCATTCTTTTGTTATGGTAGTGGTTCAGTCATTTTCAGTTATGTCTGACTCGTCTGTGATCTTATTCGGAGGTTCATTGGCAAAGATATTGGAATGCTTTGCCATTAGCTTCTCCATCTCATTTTATAGATGAGGAACTGAGGCAAATAGAGTTAAATGACTGGACCATCATCCCTCAGTTAGTAAGTGTCTGAGGTCAGATTTGAACTCATAATGATAAATCTTCTGCTTCCATATGCAATGCTTCATCTACTGTACCACCTAGAAGTCCCCACTATACTTGTGTCCATTAACATTTTTACCCAACAACTATAGGTATACAATTCTGCTCCATATTTAGTACACATCATCTACCTGAGGACTGGATTGGGAGACAATTTGATTATTCCAGCCCCTGCGATCCTCCCAAGTTTAAGTCCTAGGCATAGTATACTTAGATTCAGGATCAATTTTGTATAATCTTTTCCCTGAATGGTGAAGCATGTGGGGAAAAAAAAAGCTTATTCAGGTTCATACAGTGTCAATACTTATCCCTAACACACACAATTTAAAATTCCATAGTCCCCAATCTGTCCAATAACTCCCTGAAGATGGACAATTTGCTTTGGTAATCAAGATATTAACCTAGAGGGATGGTTGCTCTGCACCCTAAGGCCCAGTCTATTTAGCTTGTTTAGAAGTCTAAATTCTGGAGTTTATTCCCAGATATGTGACTTTGGAATAAAATCACTCTCTTTGAAATTTCCTAAACTGTGGTGCATTCTGCAACTATGAGAGTCACAGGAGACCTTCCAATATAGGGCCTGGTAAGTCAATCTTTAGCTCAATTTCAGAGCTCTGAATTCCCAGACATTTAATCAGAACTTCAAGCCAGAATAGATAGGGAAAATTGTGGCAAGTTAAAGGCACAGATTAGGAACGGTTTGAAGGATTTTATTTGGAAATTTTTGAATGGCACATTTTGACACAATATATATAGACTTAACAAATATGATTTAAAAAGGCAGAGATCTAAACTCATTATTTATTTATTTTATGCAGTATACTTTGCTTAGGTTTTCCAGAAAAAGGAAAATATCCATTGCTTCTTTTATTTGCTTATTTCAGAGGTTCTCTGAGGTCACTGGCTTTGTATTTTGTGGTTCTTTCTCTCATCTGCTTTTGGCAACTCCTGGCCAGGGGTTCTTCTCCTTTTATGTTTCTTCTTATGTCTTTGCATAGCCCATTCAATGTCTTTCCCTTTTCTACTTTTTGTATGTTAAATGTGTCATTAAATATTATTTTCCCAACTACATGTAAACATAATTTTCCACATTCAGCTTTTAAAATTTTGAGTTTCCAAATTTTTCCCCATGTCTCCCCTTCCCTCTTCATTCCGACATGCTGCAAGAAATCTGATATAAATTGTACCTGTACAATCATATGATTATGTATTATTCATGTTGTGAAAGAAAGTTAGAACAAAGGGGAGAAAGGAAAAAAAAAACCAAAATGAAAATAGTGTTTCAATCTCCATTCAGTCTTCATAGTTCTTTTTTGGGATATGGAAGGCATTTCCCAAAATTAATCTATTGGACTTTTCTTGAAATATTGTACTTTTAAGGATAGCTAAGTCTATCATATCTGACTATAATGCAAAGTTGCTATTACTGTGTACAACATTCTCTTAATTCTATTCACTTTATTCAAAATCAATGCATGAAAGTTGTTCAAGATTTTTCTGAAATCTGCCTGCTCACCATTTTTTATAGACAATAGTGTACTATTACATTCATATACCACAATTTGTTCATCCATTCCCCAATTGATGGATAGTCCTACATTTTCAATTCCTTCCCACCATAAAAAACAGTTGATACATTTTTTTAACCTATGTGCCCTTTTTCTCTTTTTTCATGATCTCTTTCAGATAAATATTTAGTAATGGTATTGCTGGATCAAAGGGTATGCAGACCTTTGAATATAGTTACAAATTGCTAACCAGAATGGTCAAATTAGTTCACAACTCCAACAGTACGTCATTGTCCCAGTTTTTCCATATTCCCTACAATATTTGTATTTTATTTTCCTGTCATCTTAAACAATTTCATCAGTATTAGATGGCACCTCAGAGTTCTAATTTACTCTTCTCTAATTAAGAGTGATTTAGAGTATTTTTCATATGATTATAGGTATTTTAAATTTCATCTAAAAACTGTGGCTATTTATCAATTGGAGATTACTTGTATTCTTATAAATTTGACACATTTCTATATACATTTTAGAAATGAGGCCTTTATCAGAAATAGAGTATAAATTTTTTTTACCCCAGTTTCCTACTTCCCTTCTAACCTCATCTACTTTACTTTTGTCTCTAAAAATCCTTTTAATTTAATGAAATCAAAATTATCCATTTTGCATTTCACAATGTTCTCTATTTTTTAAGATAATTTTTTAAGTTTATCTTTATCACACATTGCTTTATGAATCATGTTGGGAGAGAAAAATCAGAGTAAAAGGGGAAAAACCATGGGAAAGAAAAACAAACAAAAAAACATGAGCGTGACTTTTGTCGATTTACATTTAGTCTCCTTAGTTTATTTATTTATTTATTTTTTCCTGGATGCAGATAGCATTTTCTGTCCAAAGTTTATTGGGATTTCTTTGCATCACCAAACCATTGAGAATAACCTATTCTTTCATATTTTATCATTGCACATTCTTGCTGTTATTGTGTACAATGTATTCTTGGCAATGCTTGTTTCACTAAGCATCTGTTCATGTCAATCTTCCTAGGCCTTTCTGAAATCAGCTTATTCAACATTTTTATAGAATAATAATATTCCATTAACTTCATATACCACTTGTTCAGCCATTCCTAAATTGATGGGCATCTACTAATTTTCCAATTCTTTGCTACCACAAAAAAAGCTGCTACAAATATTTTTGCACATGTGCGTCATTTTCCCTCCTTTATGATTTCCTTGGAATACAGATCTAGTAACAGCACTGTTGGTCAAGGGATATGCATAAATTTATAGCTCTTTGGACATAGTTCCAGATTGTTCTCCAGAATGGTTGGATCATTTCATAACTCCACCAAAAATGCATTAGTGTCCCAGTTTTCCCACATCTCTTCCAACATTTATCATTATCTTTTCCTGTCATCATAACCAATCTGAGAGATATGAGGTAGTACTCGGAGTTGTTTTAATTTGCATTCTTCTAATCAATAATGATTTAGAGCATTTTTTCATAAAACAATAGATGGCTTTAATTTCATCATCTGAAAATTTTCTATACATATTCTGTGACTATTTATCAATTCAGGTCTGAATTATATTCTTCTAAATTTGACACAGTTCTTTATATATTTTAGAAATGAGACCTTTATCAGAAATTCTGACTGTAAAGATATTTTCCCCCAGCTTTGTACTTCCCTTTTAACCTTGTTTCTATTGGTTTTGTTTGTGTAAAATCTTTTTTAGTTTAATGCAATTAAAGTTGTCCACTTTCTCTTTCATGATGTCCTCTGGTTTTTTGTTTTTTGGCCATAAATTACTGCCTTCTCCAAAGATCTAATAGATAAATTATCCTATGTTCTCCTAATTTGTCTATGGCATTATCCTTTGTATTCAAATCATTTATCCATTTTAACCTTATTTTTGGTATAGGGTATGAGATGTAGATCTATGCCAAGTTTTTGACATTATTTTCCACTTTCCCCAGCAATTTTTATTAAATAGTGAGTTCTTATTCCAGAAGCTGGAGTTTGGAGGTTTATCAAATACTAGATTGTTATAGCTATTGATTATTGTATTGTATGTATCTAATCTATTCCACTGATCTGCTACTCTATTTCTTAGCCAGTACTAATTTGCTTTGATGATTGATGCTTTATAAAATAGTTATGTTTGGTACTGCTAAGCCACTATCCTTTGTATTTTTTTTCCCCATTAATTTCTTTGAGATTCTTCATCTTTTGGTTTTCTAGATGCATTTTGTAAATTTTTTTTCTAGTTCTATAAAATAATGTTTTGGCAGTTTCATTAGTATGGCATTGACCAAATACACCAATTTAGGCAGAATTGTCATTTTTATTAGATTATCACAGCTTAGTCATGAACAATTGATATGTTCTCAATTGTTTAGATCTCACTTTATATGTGTAAGAAGTGTTTTGTAATTGAGTTCATGTGGTTCTGGGGTTTGTATTGGTAGGTAGAGCCTGTATTTTATTTTGTCTGCAGTAATTTTAAATGGAATTTCTCTTTCTATCTCATGCTGATGGATTTTCTCAATAATATATAGAAATGCTGATGATTTGTATGGGTTTATTTTATATCCTGCAACTTTGCTAAAGCTTTTAATTATTTCCAGTATGTTTTTGAATGATATTCTAGGATTCTCTAAGTATTTTATCATATCATCTGCAAAGTGTGAGAGTTTTATTTCCTCATTGCCTGTTCTAATTCCTTTAATTTTTTTTTTCTTTTCTTATTGAGAAAGCCAACATTTTTAGTGCAATGTTGAATAATAGTTGTGGTCAGCCTTGTTTCACTCCTGATCTTTTTGGGAATGTATATGGCTTTTCTCCATTACAGATAATTCTTGCAGTAGGTTTTAGGTAGGTACTGTTTATTATTTTAAGGAAAGCTCTCTTTATCCTTATGCTCTCTGGTGCTTTTATTAGGAATGGGTGCTGTATTTTGTCAACAGCTTTTTCTGCTTCTCTTGAGATTGTCATATGATTACTGTTGGTTTTGTTATGGCTATTGTCTATTATGTAATTATTTTCCTGATATTGAACCAGCCTTGTATTCCTGGTTTAAATCGCACTTGGTAATAATGTATTACCCTGGTGATAAGTTGCTGTAATCTCTTTGCTAATATTTTATTTAGATTTTTTTTTGTTTTTTGTTTTGTTTTTTTTTTTTGCATCAATATTATTAGGGAGCTAGATCTGTAATTTTCTTTCTCTGTTTTGGCTCTTCCTGGTTCAGGTATCAGTGCCATATTTGTGTCATAGGAATTTGGCAGTACTCCTTCAATAATTTTCAAATTTCCTTCATAATTTTCAAAATAATTTACATGGTATTAGAATTAATTGTTCTTTAAATGTTTGACATAATTCACTTGTGAAGCTATCTGACCCTGGAGATTTTTTCTTAGGTAGTTCATTAATGACTTGTTCAAATTCTTTTTCTGAAATTAGACTATATAAGTAATTACCTTTCTATTAACCTAGGCATTTGTACTTTTGTAAATATTCATCCATGTCAGTTACATTCTCAGTCTTGCTGCCATGCAGTTGAGCAAAATAGCTCCTAATTATTGATGTAATTTCTTTTTCATTGGTGGTAAGTTCAACTTTTCATTTTTGATGGTGCTGATTTATTTGCTTATTTTTCCTTTCATTTTTTCTGATCAAATTTACCAAAGGTCTATCTATTTTGTTGGTTTTTTCCCCATAATATCAACTCTTAGTTTTATTTATTAGTTCAATAGTTTTCTTAGTTTTTATTTTATTAATCTCTCCTCTGAGTTTCAGAATTGCTAATTTGGTATTTAATTGGGAGGATTAATTTGTTCTTTTTTTATGTCTTTCTAGTTGCATGCCTAATTCATTGATATCTTCTTTCTTGCTTTTGTTCATGTAGCTATTTATTTATTTATTTATTTTATTTTATTTTATTTTATTTTTTTTGCTGAGGCAATTGGGGTTAAGTGACCTGCCCAGGGTCACACAGCTGTTACGTGTCTGAGACCACATTTGAACTCAGGTCCTCCTGACTTCAGGGCTGGTGCTCTATACACTGCGCCACCTAGCTGCCCCTCATGTAGCTATTTAGAGATATAAAATCTCCCCTTTGTTTTGTCTGAGAACAGAATTGCTACACCTTTTTTTTTGTTTGTTTGTTTACTTGTTTTTTTTTTTTACTTCAGCTGAAGCATAATAAATTCCTGTTTCAGCCTTTTAACTTCACTCTATATGTGTTTTTCTTTGTTAAATGTGTTTCTAGTAAACAACATATTGTAGGATTCTGTTTTTAATCCACTGGGCTATTCACTTCTGTTTTATGGGAGAGTTCATCCCATTTACATTCACAGTTATGATGACTAGTTCTATATTTCCCTTGATCCCACTTTCTCCATTATATTTACTTTTGTTCTCTTTCCACCCTGTTCACAGTTGTGTTTTTTATTTATGCACACCCACTACCTTATCTCCTATTACCCTTTCCCCTTCTCTTACTAGTGTTATTTTTACCCAATTTACCCACTACTTTATCTTCTAACCACCCTTTTGCCTTTCTCTTGCCTTTTTCCTTAGTGTTTCTGCCTTGCCTTCTATCCTGCCCCTCTGAAATTTAGATAATTTTTTTTGCCCAATTGAATGATTGTTATTCTCTCTTAGAACCAAAACTGATGCTATCACTTTTTAGAAAATGCTCATCCCTTTTCCTTCTTTCCCTCAATTATAATAGCTGTTTTGCATCTCTTCATGTGAACTCATTTTCCTCTTTTTCCAGTACAGACCTTTTTCTACCCCTTATTATCTTTTTCTTATATGTTATCACATCAGAATCCATTCACCACACTCCACACTCTTAGTCCATGTGATAGCTCTCTCTATCTGTCCCAGTGACAGATGCAGTTCTCATGAGTAATAGATATCATTTTCCCATCTACGATTGTAAACAATTTAACCTTTAAATTACATATATTTGTACATATATATATATTTCTCCGTTTACTTTTCTATGCTTCTCTTGAGTCCTGTGTTTGTATTTTGTGTAGTTCTGTTTTGTTTTGTTTTGTTTTTTTCCAACAGAAATGATTAAAAGTCTCTTACTTCATCTCCTCTCCTGAAAGATGATCTGAGTCTTACTGTGTAGTTAATTCCTGGTTGTAACCCTAGGTCTTTTGCCTTCCAGAATATGGTATTCTAGGCTCTGTGATCCTTTATTGTAGAAACTGCCAGATCCTGAGAAATCCTGACTGTTGCTCCTTGATATTTGATTTGTTTTTGTCTGGCAGCTTGCAGTATTTTTTCTTGAGATTGTTATTTTGGAGTTTTGCAGCAATATTCCTTTGGGTTTTCCTTGTGAGATCTCTTCCCAGAGATGACTTATGGATTCTTCCAATCAGTATTTACCCCTCTTTTCCCAGAATATTATGACAATTTTCCTTAATGATCTCATTTCCTCTCTTTCTTGCTTGGTCACAAATTCCTCCCTTCTCCAAACATCTGATAGGTGAACTATCCCTTGATCTCCTAATTTCCTTAGAGTGTCACTCTTTCATATCTAAATCATGAACCCATTTTGATCTTCTTTTGGAAGAGCATGTGACATATTGGTCTATGCCTACTTTCTGCCATACTTTTTTTTTCCACTTTTTGTCAAATAGTGAATTCTTACCCTAGAAACTGGAATCTTTGGGTTATATCAACAAATTACTATAGTCATTGATCACTGTGTTTTATGTACCTAATCTATTTCACTGTTCCACCACTCCACTTCTTAGCCAGTATCAAATGATTTTGAAGATTGCCACTTTATTATATAGTTTAATTTTTGTTTCTGTATCTATTGAGATAATCACATGATTTCTGTGAATTTTATTATTGATAATGATTAGTTATAGTGCTGATTTTCCTACTATTGAATCAGCTGTGCTTTTCTGATATAAATTCTTTTTGGTCAAAGGATATTATACTATGATAAATTGGTGTAATTGTCTTACTAATACATTATTCCAAATTCTTGCATTGATATTCATTTGGGAAATTTGTCTACAATTTTCTTTCTGTTTGACTTGTTTGGGTATCGGGACCATTTTTGTGTCAGAAAAGGAACTTGTCCTTCTTCACCTATTTTTTTTCCCCCATATAGTTTAGATAGTATTGAAATAAATTATTCTTTAAATGTTTGGTAGAATTCACTTCTAAATTCATCTGACTCTGGAGATGTTTCCCTAGAAATTACCTTAACATCTTTTTCAATTTGTTTTCCTAAAAGAGACTTATTTAAGTATTTTATTTCTTCTTTTGTTAAACTCAATTTATATTTTTGCAAATATTCACGCATCTCATTTAGATGATCAGAAATATTGGCATACATTTGCACAAAATATTTCCTAATTATCGTTTTATTTTCTTCTTATTTTCTCATGACTTCATCACTTTTATTTTTGATACTGGTAATTTGGTTTTCTTCTTTGTTTTTTTAATCAAATTAACCCTCCTATTTCCTTATAAGATAAGATGTATTTCTATATGCAACTAAATCTGTTATTCTCTTTGAGCCAAAAATGTGAAAGTAAGATTCAAACAATGCTCACTCCTTCCTTTCTTTCCCTCAATCAAAATCAAAGGTCTTTTGCATCACTTCATATTATGCATTTTATCTTATATGGTCTGCATTTTTCTTTTTTTTTTTTCAAATACTATCCTGTTTCATTCTTAAATTTTAATTTCTTGTAGAACATCACATGGAAATCAACTTATATCCACATTTTCTCTATGTATACTCTTTTCAACAACCCTAACAAAGATAGTTTACAAGTATTGTCTTTCCCTGTGGGAATGTAAAAAATTTAATCACATTGAATAACTTTCCCCCTTTTTTCTCTTTACAATTTTGTGCTTTACTTGAGTCTTGTATTTGAAGATTTTATTTTCTGTTCAGCTCTGGTTTGTTCATCAGGGAAGTTTGAAATCCTCCAATTTCATTGAATGAGCATCTTATCCCCTGAAATATATGCTGAGTAGTTGATTATTGATTGTAATCCACATTTTTTTGCCTTTTGGAATATTATATTCCATGCCTTCCAATCCTTGAATGTAGAAGCTGCTAAGTTTTGGGGAATCCCGACTAAATTGATTCTTTCTGAATGGGGAAGTTTTTATTTTCTTTTCTTTGACCTGATCATTCTGGAATTTGGTTAAATTTTTCTTTGGAGTTTTCTTTTTGGGAACTCTTTCAGGAGGTGATTTGTGGATTCTTTTAATTATTGTTTTGATCTCTGATTCTAGAATATTAGTGTATTTATCTGATAATTTCTTGAAAGATGTTGTCCAGGGTCTCTCTCTCTCTCTCTCTCTCTCTCTCTCTCTCTCTCTCTCTCTCT
>JAJPUD010001018.1:160479-178747 GCA_023553655.1 Myrmecobius fasciatus | reverse complement strand
TCTCTCTCTCTCTCTCTCTCTCTCTCTCTCTCTCTCTCTCTCTCTCTGATTATGCCTTTTTTTGGGTAGTCCAAAAATTCTTAAATTCTTTTTTCTGGATCTGTTTCCCAAGTCAGCTATTTTTCCAATGAGCTGTTTTATATTTTTTGTCTACATTACATTTTTTTGCTTTTATTTGACTGATTCTTGGTATCACAGAGTCATTAGCTTCTACTTGTCCAATTCCAATTTTTAGTGTTATTTTCTTCAGTTAATTTTTTTTACTTCCTTTTCCATTTGACCAATTCTATTTTTTTTCCTATTTTGTTTTATATATGTTCTTTCTTTTCTTTTCTTTCTTTTTTCATATTTCCATATGATTATGTTGGGAAAGAAAAATAAGAACAAAAGGCAAAAACCACAAAAGGAAAAAAAAACAGAAAAAGGATGAAAATAGTATGTGTTCAACCACATTCACTTTCTATAGTTCTCTTTCTGGATGTGGATGACATTTTCCTTCCAAAGTTTATTGGAATTTAGTTAGATCACTAAATTGCTGAGAATAAACCAGTTTATCATAGTTACCATCACATGATCTTGTGACTCTGTATAATGTTTTTCTGGTTCTATTTGCTGCACTCAGTATCAATTCATGTAAATCTTTTAGACTTTTCTAAAATCAGCTTCTTCATCTTTTTTATAGAACAATAATATTCCATTACTTTTTTTTTTCTTTTTGCTGAGGCAATTGAGGTTAAGTGACTTGCCCAGGATCACACAGCTAGGGAATGTTAAGTGTCTGAGATCAGATTTGAACTCAGGTCCTCCTGACTTCAAGGCTGGTGCTCTATCCACTGTGCCACCTAGTTGCCCCTCCATTACTTTCATATACCATAACTTATTCAGCAATTCCACAGTTGTGGGGACATCCACTCATTTTCCAATTCTTTTCCATCACAAAAAGAGCTGCTACAAACATTTTTGCACATGTGGGTTCTTTTCTTATGATTTCTTTGGGATTCAGATCCAGTAATGACACTGCTGGATCAAAGGGGGTATGTAGTTTTATAGCCTTTGAACATAGTTTCAAATTGTTTTCCAGAATGGTTGGATCAGTTCATAACTTAAAAAACAATGCATTAGTGTCCCAGTTTTCTCACATTCCCTCTAACACTTATCATTATCTTTTTTTTCCTGTCATATTAGCCAATCTGAAAGGTGTGATGTGATCCCTCAGAGCTGTTTTAATTTGCATTTCTCTAATCAAAGATTTAGAGCATTTTTACATGACTATAGCTGGCTTTAATTTTTTCATCTGAAAATTGTCTGTTCATATCCTTAGTCAATTGTACTTTTAAATGAGTCATTTTCTTTGGCAGATTTTTTCCCATTTGTTTAATATTATTTTTAAGGATATGTTTTCTTCAGTAAAATTTTGTGCTTTGTTTTTTCCAAGCTACTTATTTTTTCATAGTAATCCCCCTAATCCTCATTTCTTTTCCCAATTTTTCTTCTACTTCTCTTACACGATTTTCAAATCCTTTTCAAGTTCTTCTAAGAGAACATTTTGATCAAGACAAATTCATATTCTCCTGTGTACAAACATGTACATATTTTGTTAATGCTATCTTCTTTTAAATTTGTGTTCTGATACTTCTGTTGTCATAATAGCTTTCTATAACCAGAGCTTTCTTTAAAATTCCTTTTTAAAATTGAGTTCTGCTTTTAGGGTACAGGGGACACTGTCCCAAACTTCTGTTGCTTGGGGACAGGAGTCTTATCACTGATTTTCCATTCTAGAGATGCTGGCAACATGCCTACTTGGCTGGGGTGGGGCCAATAGTGTCTGTTGTGCTGGAATTCCAGGACTTTCAATTTTCCTTTTGTGATGGAGCTGGAGACCTCACAGATGACCTGTTGAATCAGGATGAAGGGGCCTCAGCTGCTGATCTGTGCTGTGGCTAACAGGCTTTCACTATATTGCTTATACCATGCTTATGCTGGGATGAGCTTCCCTTTTACCCAAGTGAGTAAGCCTTTCTTGAAGTCTTCTTAAATTAAATAAAGCTGGAAATTTTTTTTCACTCCATCTTCATGTAGATTCACTTCCTCTAGAATGGTTTAGATGTTTGCTTAAGTGTTCTAGCTGAGGGAAACTGGGGAGCGCTTAGGCAGCTTCCTGGTTTTGGTTCAACATTTTGGCCAAAGGTCATTATATAAAGAGTAAACTCAACTTTTTCCATTTTTTTTAAATGTGATCTCACAGAATCCTCATTACAACCCTATGAAGCATTTCAGGAATTAATATACCTTTCATAGGGAAAATAATATCGTAAAGTATTTTTATTCACTCAAAGCTATTATTAATCAAGTTGTTATTTATCTAATTAATTTATATATGCACACTGATACAAAAATATTTACTAACTACTAGAACACAGAGCAATGGAACCTGACAGAGGCTACATAATGGCCTGTCAGATGTATTATAGAGAAGATTCCTATTCAGGTGTGGGATGGATAAGATAGCCACTGAAGTCCTTTCCATTTTTCACACATTGGATTCTATGATTTATTATCCTGATAGTATAGATGATAATAAAGAACAAGAAACAGGAATTAATTAGAAACCTATCTTATAATAATATTATCTATATTGTAAGAACATCAATTCTCAATAACAGGGAAAGACACTCAGGAATGTATCGTGCAAATAATCACTATGGAAAAATAAAGATGAAGTAAAGTTAAAAGGAAGTTTTCACTTTCTAGTCAAGCAAAGACAAGATAGAACTCTAGGATAAAATAAGGCATTAGTAAAAGTTCAACTGAGCAAAAATAAATTTCAGAGAAAAAAAGCTATACAATAAGTGACTATTTTTATATTCTGCAGTAACAATTTGTGCAAGACTGTTTTGTTACTGCATTTTGTATCTTTACGAAAATAATGCTTTACTGATACAGAAGAAAAACAAGATATGCTTCACTGTATCTCAAAGTATTAGAAAGAGAATATTTTCTTTAAAAGGTATTTATTGAAATGATATAAAAGGGAAGCTTACATGGTAAAATTTGACTCAAAGAGAATCCTTCTCACTGAAGATACTCAGATAGATTCCATGGCCATTTACTTAAGTATATTTCTGCTGCCAAACTTGCAGATTGAATATTATAAAGAATCTTATTTCTAGCAACTGTGGCACATCAGGATGCTGATGGGTATAGCAATTCATTATAAGGGAATTATAAGAGAGAAAGGGTAGAAACAACCATTTGATCCCTAATGCATAAAAATAATGAAAGACACACACTAGGATTAGATCAGAGTAAGTCTATACAAAATTCAGCTAATATTCCAAATCACCCTTGGGATCCTCAGTTTCCTCCCTGTTATTTGCCTCAAAATTTCAGTTCTGAATTCTTCTCAACTTTTTTATATGTAGAATTAAACATATAGTTATACCATGCAATTTTGCCAGACTATGATAGAAATCTGTTTTTATATTTATAAAGAAATGTTATAGAAACACATTTCATAATATTCAAGATAACAGAATCTTAGAATTGGAAAAGATTTCAAAGACAATTCATCTTTACTTGAAGAAATGTAGTGATAAGAGGAATTATTCATCTTCTTCACACATTTTACTTTTGGGTGATTTTCTTTAAAAATATTTTTATTTATATTTTTATTCACATCACCATAAGTTTCCTCCATATCCTTCCTCCCTCCTTTCTCAAAATTCAATGAATTTTGTAATGACCAGTGAGATCTACATAGTGTGTAAATAGGTTATGTCAGAAAGCAGGCAGACATTCACAGATAAAGTATTCAATATTTTATTTTGTAGTATGGGATCAATAAAAGAAATAAAAACTAAGTTATAGATGACCTATGTGTCTATTGTTCCCCTCGGGCTGAAGAAGTAATAGACCAGTTTATACCAATGATTTGAGCCCAGGGTTCAACTGCTCTGGACAATTTCATACCTCTCTTGAGAAAGTAGCACACAGTTTAATTCCCCTAATGAATTATTATATGTAGAAATATATGTAGAAAATAAAGCACTTTGTGATGAACAGAGCCATCTACACCCAGAGAAAGGACTGTGGGAACTGAGTGTGGATCACAACATAGCATTTTTCATTTTTTTTTGTTTGCATGCTGTTTGCATGCATTTTGTTTTTTCTCAGATTTTTCCTTTTTGATTTGATTTTTCTTGTGCAGCACAATAATTGTAGAAACATGTATAGAAGAATCACACATGTTTAATACATATTGGATTACTTGCCATCTAGGAAAAGGTAAGGAGGAAGGAGGAGAAAATTTGGAACACATGGTTTTTCAAGGGTCAATGTTGAAAAATTATTAATGCAAATGTTTTGAAAATAAAAAGTTTTAATAAAATAAAAAAAGTTTTTAAAAGGAAATAAAACATTCTCCTACTAATATGGATCCCTAATCATAGCATGCAGCAAAGCCAATAATTAAATGAAAGGATTAGCACCTATATTTCCAGGATATGGGTCTTTCTACTTACTGGAAATATAGAGTTGGAATAATGTTAGTTGCAGAAAGCAGTTGCTATGACCACCCCCTATCTTTTTCTTTTCTTCCAGCTGTTCTGCCCTTCCTAGCTTATCAAAATATTTTCTTCTGCTATCTCCTACTTTCAAATATCAAAGTTTCATACAATAGATCTGGTAGCAGGACCAGAGCACATCACTCTACTTTTTCCAAATTCCTCTGAAATGGGAGAGTTCACAAAGTGAGGTTTTTACCATCCTAAGAACAAAGGAAACTAAATCTTCTTTTGATGATCCAACTCTCTCCTGAAGGGGAAGATCTTTAGAGGTATTAGACAATTCCCCTTCCATATGACAAAATCATGACATGACTTAAGTTTCTCTTCTGGCAATTCAGATTCTTTGTTTTCCTCCTAAAACTCTTTGTTTTTGTAAGAATCACTACCTTCACATGGATTTAATCATCTCTTCATTTTGATGATGCTAATTTTACATCTCCAACTTCCTTTCTAATATTTTAAATTGTACGTCCAGTAGATATGTTTCGTTTTTCATAACCAAAACAGAACTCATTATCTTTTTGGCCCTCCCCTTCATGACTTCCCAATTTCTGTAGAGGACAACACCCTCTATTCAGTCTTTCATTCTCACAACAGAGAAGTAATACTAGATTCTTCATTTTCTCTCATCCTTAATATCCAAGTTGTTGCCCATGCCTGACCATTTCATCATTTTAACAGCTTCCAAATATGCAATTTTCTCTTTTCTGACATTGCTAATGCTCTAGTACAAGGCCTCATCTCCTCACACCTTGATTACTACAAGAGCCTGCTGGTG
Organism: Myrmecobius fasciatus; assembly: GCA_023553655.1. Lineage (NCBI taxonomy): Eukaryota > Metazoa > Chordata > Mammalia > Dasyuromorphia > Myrmecobiidae > Myrmecobius > Myrmecobius fasciatus. The sequence goes on along the minus strand of JAJPUD010001018.1, from coordinate 173,404 downwards.
ATTCTGCCTGCCTCCAATCTTTTCCCTCTCCAATCTGTTCTTCATTCAGTCACTAATATGATTTTCCTAAAACACAAGTCTGATCATGTCACCCTCTTGGTCAATAAACTCCCCTAGCTTCCTATTGACAGCATATGCAAAATGCTATTTTTGGCATTAAAAGCTCCTCATGAACTTGTCCCTTCCTATCTTTCCAGTTTTCTTATACCTTATCCCCCCAAACTTACTCTTTAATTCAATGATACTGGCTTGCTGGATGTTCCATGAATGAGATACTCTATTTTTTGGTTTCTTGTATTCTTCCTGGCTATCCTCTATCTCTGGAATGCTCTCCTTCCTTCACTTCATTACTAATTTTCCTGGCTTTCTTTTTCTTCCAACTAAAATCCTATTTCCTAGAGGGACTTCCCCAACCCTTCTTAATTACATTGCCTTTCTTTTATTAATTATTTCCTATTTATTTAGTATATAGTTTGCTTTGTATGTATTTGTTTACATAATGTCTCCATCATTACAATATAAACTATTTGGGAGCAGGGATTGTTTTTTGCCCTTTTTTTTGTATCCTCTTTTTGTAGGTTACCTCAGTCAGTTATCCATAGTAAATACTTAATAAATGTTTGTTGCATTGAATTGAAAAGGATCTCCTTACTTATGCAATAATCTGGACAGTTAATATGTCTTCCATCAGTACTTCATTAAGTCCTCCAGTGGGAAAACAAAAGTAGATTTTTCTATAAAAATTTGCTATTTATTATAGGCAGATGAAGAAATATTTTGCCTTCTTTAGAAGTCAATCCAAAATTCCTCTTGCTTTCCATACTTTTTAGAACATGGTTCTCCGTCTTTGGTCATACTTGTTGGCAGGTCTTTGAATAAATGTCATGACAAACATCCCATTAGCCAGACATAGTAACATGAGACTCCCAAGACAATCTTCATTTGTTATAGACTTCCTAAATTTTCTCAGCATGCAAGATAACTTTCTTTTTTTATCCCTTTTTAACTTTTTTTTGAATTTAATTTAATTGATAAAAATAATTGCTTAGATTTCCTCATTTCTCTGCTCTCTTTTCTTACAGTTTTATCACTTATTACAAAGCTTTTTTTTAAGGGATAAATAAAGAGAAGAGAAAAATATAGCAAAACTGATTAACACATAGAAAACAAAATCCGGTGCTATATGCAATATTACACACCCCTGCTACAGCTGTCTCAAGCTTTTTGATGCTTCCTAGAGAAGCCTCCCTCCCTCCCTCCCTCTCTTTCTACTTTCACAGCTACTTCCAGTTAATCCTTTTACTATTTTAGATTTCTGTAGCCCAGATCAGAGACTTTGAAGACTGTTATTCTCCTAGAATGACTACCAATATCATATGGCAGACAGCTATTTAGCATATTTTTTGATTATCTGTTCAATAGTTTTTCAGCTTTATCTTGGCAGTGCCCTAAAGGGCTCTGTAAGTTCTCAGCAGTTTTCATTTAGGTGCCCCAATTCATGTTTATGTGATCCTATTTTATTTTTTTTACCTCACTGGAAAGCTGGGCTCGCATTGCTTTCAATTGATGCTAGTTTATGAGCAGAGAATAAACATCCATTAATAGATAATAAATTTGACAGGACTTATATAGGCAGTAAATACTAAATTTAATTATTTCCTTTTTCTGAAAACAAACAAACAAATTGAACATATATGTACACACACACAAGTTCATTCCAATTCTCATAGCAGAACATAAAAAGTTTCTCTAGGAAAATATGAATCTATATTATATACCTTTTGCTTAAAAACAAAACAACAACAACAAAACCAACCTATATACAAATTATTCAAATTACTTTCAAAACTGCCATGATATTCCATGCTTTCATAATAACTTCATTTTTTTTTCTTTTCTGTTCATTTAAAATACAGTGGTTCTCTTTGTGAGGGGATATTATTATTTTTGTTCAGTTGTGATTCTTTTTCTTTTTTGGTTATACGTTTATTCTTTTTTTTTAACATATTTCCTTAGGTATCATGTTTGGAGGGAAAAATCAAAACAAAAGGTAAAAACAACAAGAGAAAAAAAAGGAGGAAAAGAGAATGTAGCATGTCTTGATTAACATTCAGTCTCCATAGTTCCCTCTCCAGATGTGGATGGTGTTTTCCATCCAAAATTTATTGGTATGACCTAGGATCATTGAATCACTGAGAAGGTAATATCAAAGAAACTGAGACAAATAAAGATTGGTTTTATTTATTTTTTTAAATGTAGAGAGTTTAAGCTAATTGACTAAATAGGAATATGCTTCCAAACCTTCAGTACAGAGAAACTGAGACACAGAGTTTATATAGAGTTTGAAAGCAGAACACAGAAGCTGAGAATACAATTAGCCTTTGCAGCTGTTATCTTTACTTCAAAAAGAGAGGAAAGAGAAAGGAGTTAACTTGGCATTTACAACCTGGGGCTTGTGATTCATGCTCTGTCACACAGATGTTCCCCCTTCAAATCTTCTATTTCCCACTCCACATGCATATACTTTAAGGATTAGTTTTATTCTTTTTAAATCTCTGATTTCATTTCTTCTATGTAAACTTATTTTTAAAAAGCACTTTTTTTTCCTCAAATTTCTCTAGATTTGCAATCATTTTTCATACTGACCTGGCACAGTGGATAGAGTACCTCTAGTCAAAAAACCTAAGTTAAAATGTAGTCTCATACATTTACCAGCTGTCCAATCCTGAGCAAGTCATTTTAACTTCTGTTTGCATCAGGTGCCTCTGACCCTTCAGGACAGAAAATTAGGAAACCACGGTCTCCTAAAGGTAGCTGGTATAGCCATGAATAGAACTCTGAGCCTGGAGTTAGGAAGATCTGAATTCAAAGGTGGGCTCCTTCACTTCTGTTTGCTTCAGTTTTCTCAGTCACAAAATGTGGCTATTAATATCACCCACCTCTCACTGGTTGTTGTCAGAATTAAATAAGATAATATTTGTAAAAAATGTTGAACACAGTATCTGGCATATATTAAGTATACCTACTAAGCAGTATAGAAATACTAATTCTCTTTTTTAATTCCCTTCCCTCTTCCTGCATTCAGACTGTGTAGGTCTGAGTGTTGCAGTAGAGTCCTAGTTTCTGGCAGAGGCCTACTGTTGCTCCTTTGGGTCTCCTTCTCCATCCTGGGACTATCTAATTACCTTGGCAGTTTCTTAGTGGAGATCTCTGCTTTTGCTGCCCTCTTGTATAGAACTTTAAATTTTAGGGGCAGCTAGGTGGCGCAGTGATTAAAGCACCAGACCTGAATTCAAATTTGGCCTCAGACACTTAACACTTCCTAGCTGTGTGATCCTGGACAAATCACTTAACCCCAATTGCCTCAGCAAAAAAAACAAAAAAAAAAGTTATATGTTTTATCTCTAAGAGATGCTGGCTCCAGTTTTGTTAGGCACCTGGGAAATTACTTATTCTTACTGTCTTTTTTTTTCCTAGTTCCAGTGTAAAAGAATCTACTTACTACATTTCATCACAGGATTTCATGGTGATTATTCAGTTTTATAAAAACTTAAATGGTTTACTGTAGTGGATATGTGGTAGCTGAGCATTCTGCCTCCTGATCAGTAGTACATTTTTCCTCCACAAAATAGGAATCAAAGGGATACCTTCTTCATTAGTCTCTTTTGGGGATTAAATTAGATAATGGATTTTTAAAAATGCTTTGGAAATATTAAAGTGTAAATAAATGTTATTATTGTTGTAGCAGCATAATAATTTCCCAATTTATAGAGCCCTCTTCAGTCTCTAACGTGTAACTCAGAGAAACAGTTTTTTAAAAAATTGAACAACAGGGCAGCTAGGTGGCGCAGTGGTTAGAGCACCAGCCCTGAAGTCAGGAGGACCTGAGTTCAAATCTGGTCTCAGACACTTCCTAGCTGTGTGACCCTGGGCAAGTCACTTAACCCCAATTGCCTCAGCAAAAAGCAAAAAAAAAAAAAAAATTGAACAACACAGTAGCCATTTGTTAGGGCATGCAACACCAAAACTAATATTCAACATTAAACTCATCTAAAAGAAATGTGAGGGAGGTGATATACTTTTACTCTTCTCTGTTAAAGCACTAATTCGTAATATTAAATTGTTTTAGATGTGACATGTAAGAATAGATATTGACATTGTGTAGACATGGAAACATTGAAGTGCTTTCAAGAATTGCTGACAAGAATTGAGGGCTTTCCAAGGTAAGTTGAAGAAACAGGATTTTTAGGTGGAAAGGGGAGGAAAGACATAGAGATAACTGTCTTCAACTCATGGAAGTCTGTCCTATATACAAAAAATTTCTAAATGGGCCTAAATAGAGATCCAAGATTTTTATAATTTGGGAAAAGGTAAATATCAACTTCCAATATTTAAGTTTCTCTGACAGAGGAACGCTTGACTTGGAAGACAGTGAATTCCAGATCACTTGAGGTCTTTACTTGGATGCTGTATATTTGGTTTTTTCTTATTATTTACATATTTTATTATATTATATACATACATATAAATATACATACACATGTGTGTTTATATTCACACATAAATATATATATCATGTACTTTTTTTCCCCAAAATTTTTCCCCTCCTTCCCTCCACCCTCACCCCTAGATGACAGGTAGTCTAATACATGTTAAATATGTTAAATTATATGACAAATTCAGTATATGTATACATATCTATACAGTTATCTTACTGCACAAGAAAAATCAGATCTAGAAAGAGAAAAAAAAAACCTAAGAAGGAAAACAAAATGTAAGCAAATATTCACAGAAAGCATTAAAATGTTGTGGTCCACACAGTTCCCACAGGCCTCTCTCTGGATGTATATGACTATCTTCATCTCTGAACAATAGGAACTGGTTTGAATCATCTCATTGTTGAAGAGAACCATGTCCATCAGATTTGATCATTGTATAGTCTTGTTGCTATGTATAATGATCTCCTGGTTCTGCTCATTTCACTTAGCATCAGTTCATGTAGATCTCTCCAGGCCTCTCTGAAATCATCTTGTTGGTCTTTTTTTTTTACAGAACAATAATATTCCATAACATTCATACACCATAATTTATTCAGCCATTCTACAATTGATGGGCATCCATTCAGCTTCCAGTTTCTAGCCACTACAAAAAAGGCTGCCACAAGCATTTTTGCACATGTGGGTCCCTTTCCTTCCTTTAAGATCTTTTTGGAATATAGGCCCAGTAGAAACCTTGCTGGGTCAAAAGGTATGCACAGTTTGATAACTTTTTGAGCATAGTTCCAGATTGCTCTCCAGAATGGTCGGATCCGTTCACAGTTCTACCAACAGTGTATCGGTGTCTCAGTTTTCCCACATCCCCTCCAACATTTGCCATTATCTTTTCCTATCATCTTAGCAAATCTGACAGGTGTGTAGTGGTATCTTAGAGTTGTCCTAATTTGCATTTCTCTGATCAATAGTGATTTGGAGCACTTTTTTCATATGACTAGAAATAGTTTCAATTTCTTCATCTGAAAATTGTCTGTTCATATCTTTTGACCATTTATCAAGATGCTATATGTTTGTTAAGCAAGTCATAGAACAGATTTCTGTGCAGAAAAATGTTTGATAAGATTCTAAGAATATTTTATCCTAAAAGTTTTAAAATAAACTTTTTTATATCTCCTAGGAATGCAGAAGCTTGATGGGATACCATTTTAATAATGTCTAGCATTTGAAAGTCCATCTGCAATGACTATACCCATTAGCAATTACAAAAAGGATGCCTCCTTCCAATGATACTCAATTCCATCCCCTCTTTTTCATATTACTGCGAATTCCAGGACTGGAAATATTTCACATGTTCATTGGCTTCCCTTTCTACATTGTGTATCTTATTGCCCTCTTGGGAAATATCACCATATTGTTTGTGATCAAGACTGAGAAAACACTTCACCAACCTATGTTTTATTTTCTGGCAATGTTGGCCACCATTGATCAAGGCCTATCCACAGCCACCATTCCCAAGATGTTGGGCATCTTTTGGTTTAGAATGAGAGAAATCAGTTTTGGTGCATGTATCATTCAGATGTTCTTTATACATATCTTCACTGTGATGGAATCAGCTGTACTATCATCTATGGCTTATGATCGCTATGTGGCAATCTGTAATCCCTTGCATTATAGCACAGTGCTCACCAACAGAGTGGTGACTATGATGGGCATTGTGGTGGTGGTGAGGTCTTACTTCACAGTGATTCCCTTTGTGTTCCTGATCCTTCGCCTTCCTTTCTGTGGAAACCATATCACTCCTCATACCTATTGTGAACACATGGGCATTGCTCGATTGGCCTGTGCTAGCATCAGAGTCAATATGATCTGTGGCTTATGTGCTATTGGAACTCTAATGTTGGACATTGTAGCTATTGCTGTATCTTACATTCTGATTCTCCAAGCTGTCTTTCACCTCCCCTCCCAGGATGCTCGACTAAAAGCCCTGAGTACCTGTGATTCCCATGTTTGTGTCATCTTGGTCTTTTACACTCCAGCTTTATTCTCTTTCATGACCCACCGCTTTGGTCGGAATATCCCTAGTTATATCCACATCCTCCTGACCAATTTGTATGTTGTTGTCCCACCCATGCTTAATCCTGTCATCTATGGGGTTAGGACAAAGCAGATCCGGGAAAAGGTATTAAAGATGTTACTGAAGAAATAAATCAGAATTGAAGTTCCCACATTTTAATTTGCACTTTCCAGGAATCCTCATATCAGAAGATGCCTCTTCCTAAAAAAACAAAAAACAAACAAAAAAAAAACCACTCATCTCCTTTTGTAATTTTATTAAAATTTTGTTTTATATTTTTCTCACTATACCTGTATGTTAACTTTTTAAATACACATTTCTTTATGAGTTATGTTGGGAGAGAAAAATCAGAACAAAATGAAAAAAAAAACAAAAGAGAGAAAAAAAAAACAAAAAGAAGTGAACATAGAATATGTTGATTTACATTCAATCTCCATAGTTTTTTTTTCCTGGATGCAAATGGCATTTTCTATCCAGAATTTATTGGCATTGCCTTGGATCTTTTGATCCTTTTTAAACTTCTCTGGTGATGTAACTCTATAAATGGCTAATTGGCCTGGCCACCTGAACATCATGGGAATTAACTCTAATTTTTAAGACTGATTTTTCTGAGCTGAATCTCTACATTGTGCACCCTCACATTAAGTCTAATGCCACTGGCAGGGAATATATTGATAGTCTTTTAAATAAAACTGTGATTTCAGAATGGGGCCTTCCTGACTCTTACTTGTGAGTAATTTTTTTTAATCCTTTTTTTGGCTACTTTCAGTTACTGGTAATGAGCATCTCAAATGTTGGAGCTATTGATCCATGACTAATTTTTACTTTGATTTTAAAATTCTTTTCATGCCTTCTCCAATTATTTTTCATTGTAGTATTTCATATGTTATCTTTTTATGAACAATTGTGTAAAGTACTTTTGTATCACTTGTTCTCTTTTAGATCCCACCATTTAGATCCTACCAGCAAATAGTGTAGTTTTTTCCATTGTGAAACATTTCCATATGGATGAGTAATTTTAAATCCTTGGCATCTTTTCCATTAGTCTTTTATTTCTAATTAATAGGGAAGAGCTAGGAATTCTAAGTCATCTTCCGGGATATTCTCCAGGTAAACATGTATTAGAGTACATTACTAAAGAATACATTGAGAGAAGATATATGTTTATACAGTGCCTATTATATACTAGGTCCTATTTTAAGTGCTTTACTAATAAAATCTTTATTTGATCCTCACAACAACCTTGCAAGATAGGTGCTGTTATCACAATTTTACAGCTGAAGAAACTCAGGAAAATAGAGTTAAATTACTTGCCCAGGGTCACACATCTAGTCTGGGATTAGAACTGATCTCCCCACCTCTAGGCCTAGAACTCCATTCCTTCTGCCACCTAGCTGCCAATTTTCATGCTATTTAAAGTATTCAAAAAGAGGTCAAGGACCTTATAAAGGATATTAGACAGTGTATTAGATCATGAAGCCATGGACACCAAACAAAGAGAAGAAGCAACTGACAAAGTCTTCATTTGTAGAAGAAGCTAGAGGTTTCTGAATAGATAGAGAGTCCAAGAAGAAAAGTTTGTAAGAGGAAGAAGGTGAAAAAAAATAGTCAATATTAGGGGAGTGGGACGGAAATGTGGATAATAAAAATTATCAGTTTAGGAATTAAGAAAACTTGATGGATTCATTATATACTATAGTTTAGGCAGGGAAGATGTTTTAGTGAAGGTTAAAAGCCTTTCCATTAAACTAAAAAGAGATGACTCTTTCACTGTGGCTTCTGCAGAATACAAAGCTTCTCTCTGTTGGGTAGGCCCACAAAATCCAAATCACAGAACTTCAAAATTTAAAAGATGTTTCAGAGACCACCTAGCTCAATTAACAAGTGGACAAAAATCCTAGCCATTTTTAACTTTCACTTGAAGTTCTCCAGAGAGGGGCATGACACTTCCTCCTTCTCTATATCACACAGATAGTTATAATTATTTCTTCACATTGAGCTGGAATAATGCTCTCTGCATTTTCTGCCTAACTGCTCTTAGAATCATAGAACCAATAGATCCTAAATTTCATGTAAAAAAGTACCTTATCATAAATTCTAACTATTTCATTTCACAGAAAAAGTAAATTAACATCAGGAATATTAAATTTGACTGGAACTTATACTTAGTAATTATTTAAACCAGGATTCAATTTCAGATATTACTAATTCCATGTCTAATCCTCTATTCAGTACACCAAAATAAAAACAAGGGAAACTATTCTTCTAAATGATAACCTAACAAATAGATAAAAACAATTATGTTCCCCCTTTTCAACTAAAGTTTCAACTAAAAAGTTCCAATTCTTTCAGCTGATCCTCATATGACAATATTTCTTTTTTTAAATTAAAATCTTTTTATTTACAAAACATATGAGTGATTTTTTCTACATTGACCTTTGCAAAACTTTTTTTTTTGTTCTAAGCTTTTCCCCTCCTTCCCCCCACCTCCCACCCCTAGATGACAGGTAATCTAATACATGTTAAATTATATGACAAATCCAATATATGTATACATATCTATACAGTTATCTTACTGCACAAGAAACATCAGATCTAGAAAGAGAGAAGAAAAAAAAAACAACCTAAGAAGGAAAACAAAATGCATGGAAATATTCACAGAAAGCGTTAAAATGCTGTGTTGTGGTTCACTCTCAGTTCCCACAGGCCTCTCTCTGGATGTATATGACTATCTTCATCGCTGAACAATAGGAACTGGTTTGAATCACATCATTGTTGAAGAGAACCATGATATGACAATATTTCTAATCATTTTTTCTTTCTCATAACAGTAATATGTAAATACTTCCCTACTCTCAAATAGGCCATGAACCATTGTGGAGACAATGTGCAAACAACTATGTGCTAATAAACTAAGAAGAATAAAACATAACTCTAACCATTGGTACTTCTATATTATGAGAGAAATACTACATTATTATTGGGTTACTTCCCTGCCCACATTATTCCCCACTTAGACTATCAGTCTAACTGATCAAATGTACAGCAAATCATATTTGCAAATTAACATAATTTTTTTCTTTTCATGTAGGTTCCATCATTTCACAGGACTACAATTGTATGCTATATTTGCAAAACAAAAACAAAAAACAAAACCTGCTGCAAATGCACAAGAAAAATATTGTGCCAGATATGAGTCTTTAATTGTAAGAAAATATATTTAATTCTGTCTTTTCTGTGCAAATGAGCTTTAATACGAATAATTATCAAAGATAGTATAATTTTACTTAGAAATATATATTTTATTAAATTATGTTTTCTTTTCCTTATGAATAAAAATAAATACATCACATACGTTGACTCAGCTTTGTCCTTCATAGTTTTCTAAAATTCTAATCTTTCTATTAATTATGATGCCAAAATGTCCATTATGCTTTCACATCATTCCATCCTTATGTATGTTATTTGAACTCCAATAGAATCTATTCCTTTCTTTTGATGGTTCTGCTTCTGACTATGCTATGCTACCTTTTCCTTCCTACCGTTCCCACACAAACTATCACCATACTTTTGTAGTGGTGGTGGTTCAGTCATTTTCAGTTATGTGTGACTCTGTGACTTTGTTTGGAGTTTCCTTGTCAAGAATATTGGAATAGTTTGCCATTACCTTTTTCAGCTCAATTTACAGATGAGGAACTGAGGCAGAGTTAAATGGCTGGCCCATCATCCCTCAGCTAGTAAGTGTCTGAGGTCAGATTTGAACTCATAATGATGAATCTTCTGCTTCCATATCCAATGCTTCATCTATTGAACCACCTAGAAGTCCCCACTATACCTATGTCCGTTAACATTATTACCCAAAAAGTATAGGCATATAATTTTACTCTATATTTAGGACATAGTTTGATTATTCCAGCCCCTGTGATCCTCCCAAAATTAAGTCCTAGACCTAGCATACTTAGATTCAGGAACAACTTCATATAACTTTTCCCCTCAAGCATGTGGGACAGAAAAAGGATTATTCAGATTCATACAGTTCCCTTCCACACATAATTTGGAATCTTTTAACTCCAATATGCCCAATAACTCCCAGGAGAAGGACAATCTGCCTTGGTAATCGAGGGATTAATCTAGAGCAATACTTGCTCTGGGCCCTGGGGCCTCTTTCTAAATTCTGGAGGCTATTCCCAGGGATATGTGGCTTTCATATAAAATCTCTCTCCTTAAGGCTCCATAGACTGTAGTGCCTATTGCAGCCAAGAAAGTCACAAGAGCCCCTCTGCTTCAGGGGCCTGGTCAGTCAGTTTTTAACTCACTTCCAGAGCTCTGAAACTGCAGACATTTAAGCAGAGGTAGGATCCAAAATAAAAGGAAAAGTTTGGGAAGTTAAAAGCAGAGATTAGGAAGGGTATGAAAGATTTTATTTGAAAGTTCTTGAATGTCACAGTTTGAGTCAATTCAAAAAGACAAACAAGATGATTGAAAAAGGCAGAGAACCAATCTCATTATTCAACCATTTTATACAGAATAATTTACTTAGGTCCTCTATGATAAGGAAAGCATCCCCAGCTTCTTTTGTTTGCTTATTTTAGAGGTCCTGTGAAGTCAAGTCTTGGATTTTCTGGTCCTTTTTTCATCTCCATTTCTTAACTCCTGACCAGGAGTTCTCCTTTTATGCTTCTTCTAATGTCCTTGTCTCCCCCATTCAATTTTTTTCCTTCTTCCAGTTTTTGCATGTCAAATGTCTATGAGTAAACTCTTTTTTCAAATATATATATATATTTTTTACTCTCATTCCATATAATCCTCATGACCACTCTAAGTATTTCAGGAATTAATATCTTTTTGATAGAGAAATTAATATTCTAAAATATTTTGAGTCATTCAAGGTTATTAATCATGGTCTCATTCATTAATACATACATATTTATGTAAAAACATTTACTAAGTGCTAGAATAAACACAGTATCTCCCTACAGGAGTGGGTCAATGACCTGTCAGATATATTATAAACTTCAAGTATGTGGGCAATGAGAGAGTTTTTGAAGTCCTTTCTATTTTGAAACAGTGGACTTTGTGATTTACTATCCTGATAGGATAGGTGATAATAAAGGACTTGGAACAGGGGTTAATGAGAAGCCAATTTAAAATGATATTGTTTGTGTACATGTAACAATATCAAGTCCCAACAATAGGGAAAATCAAACAGGAATGTGATTGATCGTACCACTGGAAATAATCTCTGGGAGAACACACACAAGGATGAAGTCATGTTAGAAGAAATTAGTGACTCTCTAGTCTAGACAAGACCCTAGGATAAAAGAAGGAACCAGTTAAAATTCAACTGATGAAGAATGATTTTCAGAGACCGTAATATAAGTGACTATTTTTCATTGTGCAGTGAGACTACTTCTTTAGTTCATTTTGTTTATTTAAGAGAATAGGCATGTTTTGTGGAGTGTCACATAGAAAATAATGCTCTACTGATGTAACAGAAGAAAAGCAATGTCTGGTTCACTGCATCCCAAAATATTAGAATGAGAGTTAGAATCTTTTTAAATTATTTATTTATTATTTTTTTTATTAAAGCTTTTTATTTGTATAACATATGTATGGGTAGTTCCTCAGCATTGATCTTTACAAAGCTTTCCATTACAAATTTTACCCCCAGTCGCCTTCCCTCCCCTAGATGGCAGGAAGTACGCTACATGTTAATAATGTTAAAATATTTGACAAGTTGTGCAAGAAAAATCCTATCTACAAGAAAAAAAAGAAAGTCAGAGAAAGGAAACAATGCAAGCAAACATCAATAGAGAGCATGAAAATGTTATGTTGTGGTCCATTTTTCATATCCCTCTCTCTGGGTATATATAGTTTTCTTCACTGAACAATTGGAACTGGTTTGAGACAATTCTTTGTTGAAGAGAGCCATGTCCATCAGAATTGATCATCATGTAATACTGTTGTTGCCGTGTATAATGATGTCCTGGTTCTGCTCGTTTCACTCAGCATCAGTTCATGCAAGTCTCTCCAGGCCTCTCTGAAATCGTCCTGCTGGTCGTTTCTTACAGAGTAATAATATTCCATAACATTCATATACCATAATTTATTCAGCTACTCTCCAATTGATGGGCATCCCTTCAGTTTCCAGTTTCTAGCCACTACAAAAAGGGCTGCCACAAACATTCTTGCACATGTGGGTTCCTTTCCCTCCTTTAAGATCTCTTTGGGATATAAGCCCAATAGAAACACTGCTGGGTCAAAGGGTATGTATGCACAGTTTGATAACTTTTTGAGCATAGCTCCAAATTGCTCTCCAGAATGGCTGGATCCGTTCACAGTTCCACCAACAATGTAT